>CM028355.1:26788779-26963857 GCA_016618105.1 Dendrobium huoshanense
CCGGACAAAATTTTTACAGAGACCAGATCGTCCTGGACGATATTTAATTTTTTCTGGACGAAATTCTTACAGAGAGCAGATCGTCCTTGACGATATTTAATTTCATCTGGATGAAATTCTTACAGAGAGCAGATTGTCCTAGACGATATTTAATTTTGTCTGGACAAAAATTTTACAGAGAGTAGATCATCCTGGACGATAATTAATTTTGTCTGGACGAAAATTTTACAGAGAGCAGATCGTCCTGGACGATATTTAATTTCGTCTTGGGCGAATAGGACTTAGAAAATTTTTCTGCCCAAATCCTATTCTTTCCATGTGATCTTAATAGGAGATAACTGTCTGATCGTCCCGTACGAACTGATATCGTCCCGTACGATCAGTATAAATTTTATATGATCTCCTTATGTGTGTGTGCATGTTTTTATTCACTCAATTACAATCACTCCCTTTCAAGTTTATTTCAAAGAAAAATACAGGCTTCAAATTCACAAAGTATCTCATGCTTAATTTAGATTTGAAGTCTTCGTAGTCTGGAGTTAGATTTTCTTGAAATGTTAGTACACACAAGAGCAAATACAAATCTTCTAAAATTGTCAGGTGATAACTACATATTTGAACAATAATGTTTGGAATCATCAAAACTATACAAGTTGCAAAAATGTAAAACATGCAAATAGCAACTATCTTAATAATCTCCCCCTTTTTAATGATGGCAAAACAATTATTATTTGTATGATCTCAAATTAAAAAAAAAATCTCCTAAGCTCCCCCTGAATTGATGAATACATGAAAATAAGGAGGCATTTTGAATTAAAGAACAATATTTTTGTTTTTTTTTAAAAAAAATTTAACAAAAACAAAAATAAAAATAAAAAAGAGAAAAAAATACATTACAATAACACAAGCTAAATGACACAAAATCAAGACAATAACACAAGCTAAATGACACAAAATCAAAATACAAACAAACATAATAATTTCTCCCCCTTTTTGACAACAACAAAAAGTGAAGAAGAAATAGACAAGAAATATATGTAATTAGATGAAATCCATTTAAAAATTTAATCTAAAGAGTGATTGACATAAGGTATGTAATCTAAAACTAATAACATTAGGTAAATCATAGAAATTCATAGAATTTAAGAAGTGATAAAACAGTGTAAGCAAGAAGAATTTATCAAAGACATGATTCAATTTAGACATTTGAGATATAGAAAATCATTACAAGAGAGATGAATAAAAATTCTATATTTCTAAGTTTAATAGAAATATAAATGAATATAAGATCAATTTGAATTAAGATATTGAAAGAATCTGGAAAGAAGAGAATTACCACATGTGGCGCTTTGCACATATTTTTCAAATTTTTTGGCACATTTTTGTGCATCCTTTTGCATTGGGCTTATTTTGTGCCTCTTTTTCACATTTGCAAACCTTTGCGCATTCCTTTTGATTTTTGTTCTATTTGTACAATTTTTCAAGAGTAATTGAAACTAATTCTTTCCAAGATCAATAATATAAAATTTTAAATTTTTCTAAGTGCATAAATATCACTTGAGCAAAGAAATACAAAATAAGAACACATCTAAATTGCAATAATAATATTAGTTTTTATGTAGTCTAAATGAATAGACATGAAATTAAAATACTAATTATAACAAGTTATAAACAAATTTTAAATTTAGAAAGACTAGATTTTCTAATGAAATTAATCTTAAATTACAATTTAATTTAAGCAAAATTAAGATTAAAAAGACTAATGAAAATCATAAAAACTAAACACATTTCAAAAACAAACTAAATTTAAATCGACTACAACAAATATTGATATTGATGAAAAAGATTACAATATCATTTCATAATATCAATAAAATAAAAAATATATACTGAACTTTTAAAAATTTAACACAAACAAACACAACTAAAACAAACACTAGAATAAACACTAATACAAACACAAATACAACAAACATAAAGAAAATCATAAAAATATAAACTACTCAAACATAAATATCAATGTTGCAAAAACATTTTATTTAAGCATTTAAATCAATCACATCAAGCCTTGTTCTTAATGTACTGAAAGTATCAAAGGCTAAAGGTTTTGTAAAAATGTCTGCAAGTTGATTTTCAGTTGAAACATGAGTAAGTTCAATTTCTCCCTTGGATACATGATCCCTTATGAAATGATGCCTTATGTCAATGTGTTTGGTTCTAGAATGTTGAATAGGATTTTTGGAAATGCAAATAGCACTAGTATTGTCACAATAAATTGGAATAGTGCCTATAGTTAATCTTAAATCAATCAACTGTTGTTTTAACCAAAGTACTTGTGCCACACAACTTCCTAATACAATGTATTCTGCTTCTGCAGTAGATAGGGCCACTGAATTTTGTTTTCTACTAGACCATGAAACAAATGAATTTCCAATGAATTGACATGTTCCAGAAGTGCTTTCCCTATCCACTCTACAGCCTGCAAAGTCAGAATCTGAGTAATCAATAATTTCAAATGAAGAGCTAAACTTAAGATACCAAATTCCTAAGTTTTGAGTTCCTAGTAAGTATCTTAAAATCCTTTTCACTGTTGTCAAATGTGATTTGATCTGATTGAAATCTAGCACATAAGCAAACACTGAACATAATATCTGGTCGGCTAGCAGTCAAATAAAGTAAAGATCCAATTATCCCTCTAAATTTCTTTTGATCAACAGATTTTTCCTAAAGGTCCTTATCCAACTGAACTGAGGAACTCATTGGTGTACTAGCAGGTTTAGCATTGTCTTTTTCATATTTTTTGAGGATGTCCTTAACATATTTAGTTTGACTAAGAAATACTCCTTCCTCAAGTTGCTTAATGCTAAAGCCTAGAAAGTAATTTAAATCTCCCATTAGACTAATTTCAAATTCACTACTCATTGTTTTAGAAAAATCATCACAAAGATTTTTATTTGAAGATCCAAAAATGATATCATCCACATAAATTTGAACAATGAGTATATCATTTCCAAATTTCTTTAAAAAGAGAGTTGTATCCACACTTCCTTTTTCAAAAGATCTTTCAAGTATGAAGGTGCTCAACCTCTCATACCAAGCCCTAGGTGTCTGTTTCAATCCATATAATGCCTTTTTTAACTTGAAAACATGATTTGGGTATTTAGAATTTTCAAAACCTGGAGATTGTTCTACAAAAACATCTTCCTCAATTACCCCATTTAAAAAGACACTTTTGACATCCATTTGAAACAATTTAAAACCTTTAAAACAGGCAAAGGCAAGTAAAACCCTAATTGCTTCAAGTCTAGCTACAGGGGCAAAAGTCTCCTCAAAATCAATTCGTTCAATTTGATTATACCCCTTAGAAACTAATCTAGCCTTATTTCTAAAGACTACTCCTGAGTCATTCATTTTATTTTTGAACACCCACTTGGTTCCAACAACACTTTGATCTTTTGGCCTTGATGTTAATTCCCAAACTTCATTTCTTACAAATTGATTCAACTCTTCTTGCATGGCCAATATCCAAAATTCATCAAAAAGTGCTTGGTCAATGTTAGTGGGTTCAATAGTTGAAATAAATGCTGAATGATTGACTTCCTTGTTTAATCCACGCCTAGTTCTAACACCCTCACTCGGTTCACCTATAATCAATTCCCTTGGGTGGTTTTTAGAAAATCTCAAATCTCTAGGCAAAGGGTTTTCTCTTTCTAAATTATCTTCCACATTTTCTTCCAAATTTATTCTATCAATATTTTGGTAGTTTTCCTCAATCTCATCTTCAACAACATTTGGCTCTTCCAAATATCCAGATTCATCAAATACAACATGTATGGTTTTTTCAATGACCAAAGTTCTTTTGTTGAATACCCTATAAGATTTTCCAACACTTGAATATCCAACAAAAATTCCTTCATCTAATTTTGGATCAAATTTTCCTAAGGCAGATTTTCCATTATTATGAATGAACACCTTACAACCAAAAACATGCAAATGAGACAAATTAGGTGTTCTACCTTTTAGCAACTCATAGGGTATTTTATTCAAATTTGATCTCACATTCATCCTATCAGAACATAGCATGCAGTGCTAACCGTCTCAGCCCAAAAAATATCTAGGAAGTGAGTATTCTGCCAACATTGCTCGGGTGGCTTCTATTAATGTTCTGTTTTTCCTCTCAACTACCCCATTTTGTTGAGGGGTTCTAGGTGCAGAAAAATTGTGATCAATCCCTTTTTCTTTACAGAAATTTTCAAATCTTTCATTTTCAAATTCTCCTCCATGATCACTTTGTATAGAAATTATTTCACTCCCTAGTTTCCTTTGAATCCAAGTCGAAAAATTTCTGAATTCTTCAAATGATTCACTATTATGAAAAAGAAATCTAACCCAAGTGAATCTTGAGAAATCGTCCACTATAATAAATCCTTATACCATCCCTCCTAGACTTACAGATCCTACAAATCCAAAAAGAACCATGTGAAGAATTTCCAATGGTTTACTAGTTCTAAGATCCTTATTAGACTTAAAAGAGGACTTCACTTGTTTTCCTAATTGACATGCATCACAAAGGTGGTCCTTAGTAAAGTCTAGTTTTGGTATACCTCTCACTAAGTTCTTTTGGGTAATTCTCTTAATGTTTTTCATACTAGAATGACAAAGTATCCTATGCCAAATCCATGATTCATCAGAAACAGTTTTCAAACAAAAAGCAGTAGGAGATTGAATACAATTTAAATCTAGCATGTAAATATTATTTACCCTTTTTCCATTTAAAACATTTTTCTCATTTAGGCTTATTATGCAGCTAGTAGGTAAAAATTATACATTATAGCCCTTATCACATAGTTGACTTATACTTAACAAATTATGTTTTAAGCCTTAAACTAATAACACATTATCTATGAAAAAGTTTTTCAAAGTTCCAATCATACCTGATCCAATTACTTTCTTTGTAGTAATATCTTCAAGTGTAACCTTGCCTCTACTCCTGGCTTCCAGCGTTATGAATTGAGCAGTATCTCCAGTTATATGCTTTGAACATCTGCTGTCCAGATACCATATGCTCTCACTAGGTATTGTGTGAGAGTAAACCTGCAAAAATATCAAATGTTAGACCTGGGAACCCAAACAAGTTTTAGTTCACATTTCTTAAATTTATAATCAGATGCATGTATGGTATGTCTAGGTTTATGCATCTTAGTTCTCCACACCAAATTAGTTTTCATCTTCAAAGTGCAGGTGTGAGATATATGTCCCAAAAATCCACAATTATTTCATTTAACATTAGGAAAAGTATTCCTAAGTTTTCTTCCATTTGATTGTCTTCTAAGGGATTTCATGTATTTAGGATAAAATTTAGGATTTGTAAAATCTTCAAGTTTTGGGGGTTTCCTATTATCCTCAAGAGCTCTTATTGTTAGTTTATAAAATGAATTCATATCTTCCAATATTCGATTTGTATAATTGATTCGATATATTTTGCTCTCAGATTCATCCTTAAAATTTTTAAATTCTTTTTCAAGATCAGCATATGATGATTTTAAATTCTCAAAATTCTTATTCAAGTCATCATATTCGTCAAGAAGTTTCATATGGTTGTTATCTATTAATGCATGATCTTTCCTAAGGATTTCATGTTCCTTCTTAAGCTCTTCCAATTCAAAACTTATACTAGCATGCATCTTTCTCATTTTCCTATATACATCATGCATGTGTTCGAAAACTTCAAATAATTCATCATAAGTTAAGTCACATACCTCTTCTTAATCTGATTGATCAACATTATCTGCCATCAAGCAAAGATTGGTGACTTCTTCTTCTTTTTCAGTCTCAGATGACTCTGAAGCTGAGTCCGCCCAGAAAGCTCTTTGAAACTTCTTTTTGCCATTCTTTACAATTGGTTTCTCCTCAACCTTCTCCTTGCTAGGAGTGGCTTTGAGTTTTGGGCATTCAGTCTTGATATGACCTAGTTTCCTGCATTCATAACAAATCACTTCATTAGAAACCTTGCCATTTCTGTTATACTTACCTCTATTCCATTGCTGGCGTCTCTTCTGCTTCCTCTTTAAAAAGCTTCTGAATTGTCTAGTCATCAAGGTAATATTGTCTTCATCCTCAGATTATGAGTGTTCACTCTCCTACTCTTCTACTTTCAGTGCAATATTCTTTTCCTTTCGTGGTTCACCTACATCAATCTTTCTTTGACTTACTCCTTGCTCATAAGCAATGAGTGAACCAAGAAGAATGTCAATAGAATAAATGTTCAGATCTTTAGACTCTGTAATTGCAGTAATTTTAGCATCATAAGTAGTAGGTAAACAATGAAGAATTTTATTAACCATTTCAGAATTAGTTAATTCCCTACCAAGTGCATGCAAAGAAGTGACTATTTGTGTGAATCTCGTGTACATGTCAGAAATAGATTCATTTGGTTTCATGTAAAACAATTCGTAGTCATGTAACAAGATATTGAGTCTTCATTGCTTAACCTCATTAGTCCCTTCATAAGTTATACAAAGTGTATCTCATATGTCCTTTCCACTTTTGCAAGTGGAAACCCGCATGTAGTCTTTAGATTTTAAAGCACAAAAGAAGTTATTTAAACATTTGGCATTTAGTTGTGCTACGTCACGTTCTTCTATAATCCAATCTGCAAAAGGTATTTCTACCCTAACTCCATCAACTAATCTAGTTGGTTTTGTGTAACCTTCCTGGACTAGGATCCACATACGATAATCAAGTGATTGTAAGAAAGTAGACATGCGTGTTTTCCAAAAATCAAAAGGTATATTGTCAAACAGTGGAGGTCTAGTTATAGAGTAACCTTCAGGTGTGTTTTGGTTTCCGAATGTAGCCATCTATGTTAATCAAAAAGTAGTTTAAACTTAAAATTTTGAAACAAAGCTCTGATACCACTTGTTGAGTCTAGTAAATAGGTTGTTAGACCTAAGTTAATGTCCCAAGGCTACCAAGAGGGGGGGTGAATTGGTATTTTAAAAATTTAAACCCTCTTTGAAAATGTGTTGAACCAAAATGAAGAATTTTATTAAGTTTTTATAGAAAATATTTTTCAACCACAGAGTTTTTTAAACCAAAAATAAAATGCGGAAAAGTAAAAACAGTAAAGTAAATGACACCAAATTTATAGTGGTTCGATCTAAACCAGACCTACATCCACTCCCCAGAGGCACCCTCTGAGTATTGCACTAATACCAATAGTGACTCTCCTTTTGCACCCACAGCAAGGCGGAGAAGCCTTTACAAAATACTCTTTTCACCACTACCCGGTGCGGTAGAGAACCGTCGTCCTTTTACACAATCCCTAATGTTGGCAGAGAATCGTCCATCCTTTCACACTCTCCTAGTGTGGGCAGAGAACCCTTTGTCCTTTCACACTCTCCTAGTGTGGGCAGAGAACCCTTCGGCTGTTCACACTCTCCAAGTGTCGGCAGCAAACCGGATCTCCTTGACAGATCTTCTCACAAGAATCTAGAAGGAAGAAGGAAAAGAGTGAAGTAATCTCAATTCACAAGTAGAGATTCTTACCTTTAACTCTAAGTGAAGCCTTCACGCTCTAGTGGTAGGAATCCTCCTTTGAATGCACTCTTACACTCTCTCCTTGGCTATTCTCTTAAGAAGCACGAAGATCAAATGACAAAAAGATTGGGTGGCAGTCTAATTTGGACTATATATACAAAAGACAAGAAAAACCGCCCAAAAACTGCAAGTTTTTAATTCTATACGCAGTTGATCATCCCGTACGATCGTGGATCGTCCTGGATGATATTACTTAAAAGCCTTGAAACGAACCTGTTTGTATATGTCTACGAAATGTTTTCGTACAAGTGGATCGTCCCGTACAAACAAAGTTCGTCCGGTACGAACAGTTATTACAATGTCGATTCCAAAAACTGCAGAAAAACCGTTCTAAGTCAATTGTATCGTCTGGACAAAAATTGATTCGTCCGGACAAAATTTTTACAAAGACCAGATCATCCTGGACGATATTTAATTTTGTCTGGATGAAATTCTTACATAGAGCAGATCGTCCTAGACGATATTTAATTTTGTTTGTACGAAAATTTTACAGAGAGCAGATCGTCCTGGACGATAATTAATTTCTTCTAGACGAAAATTTTACAGAGAGCAGATCGTCCTGGACGATAATTAATTTCATCTGGACGAAATTTTTACAGAGAGCAGATCGTCCTGGACGATAATTAATTTCATCTAGACGAAAATTTTACAGAGAGGAGATCGTCCTGGACGATATTTAATTTCGACCTGGACGAATAGGACTTAGAAAATTTTTCTGTCAGATTCCTATTCGCTCCATGTGATCTTAATAGGAGATAACTGTCTGATCGTCCCGTACGAACTGATATCGTCCCGTACGATCAGTATAAATTTTATATGATCTCCTTATGTGTGTGTGTGCATGTTTTTATTCACTCAATTACAATCACTCCCTTTCAAGTTTATTTCAAAGAAAAATACAAGCTTCAAATTCACAAAGTATCTCATGCTGAATTTAGATTTGAAGTTTTCGTAGTCTGGAGTTAGATTTTCCTGAAATGTTAGTACACACAAGAGCAAATACAAATCTTCTAAAATTGTTAGGAGATAACTACACATTTGAACAATAATGTTTGGAATCATCAAAACTATACAAGTTGCAAAAATGTAAAACATGCAAATAACAACTATCTTAACATCATTGATGGAGTTCAAACTAATATTCTTTTTTTTTGAATGGTGTAGAGAAGAACAAGTCTTTGCAAAATTTATTGCTAAAGGCTTAAACTATTTTTTATGCACTTAAGTTTGAAGATTATATGAGAGTTTCTAACAATACCTCTGGCAGGGATATTTAGGATAGATTAAACATTACATATGAAGGTACTAGTGAAGTCAAACAATCTAGTTTGAACATATTATTGCATGATTATAAACTTTTTCGCTTGAAATCTTATGAGACTATAATTAACATTTACACTAGGTTCACTCAGATAATGACATCTTTGCATGCTTTAGGTAGAGAACTTTAAAACTCTGGGAAGGTTAGTATATGTTTTGTTCATTTTTTTAATAGTTATGTTTTATGCATGATTGTATGTTATATTTTCTTTTTATATATTTTTATTTTTTTTTATTATCTTTTTGTGCTATGTGGCTTAGTTTTTTTCTTTTTTATCTTTAAAATTTTACTTAGGTCATGCAAGTAGCTTAATTTATGTGTTATATTATCTCTCCATTTTGGCGATTTCAAAAGGGGAGAATATATTTGGTTTTATTTTTTGATCTCTTATTTAGCTTTAAATTTATTTTCTTAAAAAAATGTTCGTACCCCTATTTTTAAATGTAATTCTCTTAGTGAGGGGGAATTTAGGAGAAAGTAATATAAGTTTACAAATTTAACCAATAATATTTGTCATCATAAAAAGGGAGATTGTAGCAACTCAGGCTATTGAGTTTAAATTTTTGATGATAATAAATAATATTGATCGTCTTTTTATTTCTCGTAGTATTTGTAGTGCATATCTATTTGTGCATTGACTAACATTTCAGTTGCAACATATACTATTTTTTGAAGATCCAGGGCTTAAGATTTTGTATAATAGGTTATGTTGAAAGAGTTTATAATTTTGAATTTAAATTTAGTATTACTAATTTAAATTTAGTACATAATCGTTCATACTAGGCAATCTAGTATTACTAATTTAAATTAAAATAATTTATTTATCTAAAAAATAATTTTGAAATATAATTAATCATGCAGTACGAACACCACATTGTACTGGAAGATTTGTTTTGATTAGAAACCCTACCATTTGTTAAATTAAGCAAAAATTTAAATTTGAAATATTTCTCTATTCATATTGTATAAACCAAATCATACTATATGATATTTAAAATATTGCCTAGTTTCTTCCTGTGATTAGTCAATCAAATCTACTTAATTTTGATTTTTTATCATATTGTATGAACTGGATCGTACTATATGATTGACAGAGATGATATTTGGTCATCCAAGGTTTCATTCTGGATAAACTATATTTTGATTGAACTAATTATACTCTATGACTGTTATTTCATATTATACGATTGTAATGTATGAAATCCAAATCACACAATACTAACAGAAAAATTTGAATTAAGCATATTGTATAAAATAGTGATCATACAATACTAACATGTCAAATTTTAGATATCATAATGGACGATCCTGTGATCGTACCCTATGATCTTTGTTGGTTGAATTGAAATTTTAGATTTTTATAAGCCCTCTATTTAAGCGTTCTCAAAAGGCATTATAATAGACCTTTGGGAAATCATTAAATGTTTTCCTTTGAAGAAAGCTTGAAGAGAGAGTCTAGAATTTGGGAGAGAAAGGGTGGAGTTTGTGTAAAAGGGAGAAGATCCTTGTGGGTTGCAATGTAGTATGAGAGGGACTTCCACATGGTTGCTCCAACGAACTTGCACATGAGTTCCTCTATGTTTCATGGTTTTTCTTGAGGGAAGCTTTGGGAAGAAGACCTCTTTGGTGCATAGGATCAGGCTACTCCATCGCACTGGGAAGGTGAAAGGATTCCAGGTTCTCTGCCTCACCAGGAGAGTGAAAAAATAATCTTGGTTCTCTACCTCTCTATATTGAAATGAGTTAAAGTTAGTGTGCATTTTTATTTTTAGTTATCTAGTACACTTTCTATATTTAAGATGAAACATTGAAACGGTAATCTGAGCTTGTTAATGATTAACACAAATGACCCTTTTAATCATGGGAAAGTTTTGAAGAATTCCTTTTTCCCCTTTTGTACACAAGCTTCTTAACTTTATATTACATCTTAATTAGTTTTATCATCTTAGCAAACAAGGATACCTACAGTTGTATTTTCTAAAACTAACTATTTTCTTTCTTTTGTTCCTAAACTAACATATCTGATAATGATGAAGATGAAGTACATGAGTTTTCTTGATTGTTCCTATAAATGTCATAATGAGCACTTGAACCTACAGAAATAGGAGAAATAGACAAACCAAAAAGAACAAGAGAAAGTGTAATATAGGAAAAGAACATTTGTTATCCCTTTACTATTACATTATATATATATATATATATATATATATATATATATATATATATATATATATATATATATATATATATATATATATATATATATATATATAGTATTGTTAAGTGAAACAGTTACAATTCAATGGTTGGGACGGATTAGCAGAGAATTATGCTTAAGATCACAATAGTGCCATAGTTGGTTATACCATAGGGTGAAGTGGAGCAGAATGTGATTCATTCCACATGAGTATATACACATGGTTGTTAACACTTCCCCTCAAGTTTACAATGGTGCTTGAATTGTTAACTTGGGTCTTAGTTTTAGAAATCATGAGGAAGTTAATGCTTTGGTGAAGATATTTGTTGATTGTTCTAGAGAAGATATGTGATATATAATGACCTATTGTGCTTTGATGCAATCCCGTATGAAATGATAATCAACCTCTATATATTTAGTGCGAACATGGAACACTGGGTTATTTGCAAAAGCAATGGCAGAAACATTATAACAATAAATTGGAGTAGGCGATGAAACTAAAATCTGAAAGTCTGTGAGTAATTTGTGTAACCATAGATCAATTGTAGTAGTAGCCAATGCATAATATTCTTCTTAATTGAGGACCAGGCATTAGTTGGTTTCTTCTTAACATACCAGGATAATAGATTTTCACCAACAAATGCATAAAAATAAGAGATTGAACTACGGTCTGTGGGGTTGGCTGCCCAATCAAAATCAGCATTTGCATGAAGTTCTATAGATGTTGAAGAATTAGGTAGAGTGTAGTTGATAGTACCACTTAACACAACACTCATTTCAGTTATTAAAAATGTAGGTGGTATGGTTTGTGCATATGTTGACACAAATGATTAATTGCAAAGGAAATATTGGTTCTAGTAATTATGATATAATAGAAAGAACCAACTAGTTGTTTGTAAAGGTCTTCTTGCTAAAACAATTCTGAAGTTTAAGTATAAGTTAACAATTTTGAAGGAAAAGGGCTTTGAGCAAGTTTGCAATGAAGCATACCGGATTTGTCAAGTAATTCAACAATGCAACAAGATTGACATAGGAATAAACCATTAGGCTGATATGTGATTTGAATGCCAAGAAAATAAGAGACTGGACCAAGGTTTCTCTAATGGAATGTGGATTTTAAGTATTAAAGTAAAAGGTCAATTTGAGATTGATCATTAATTCTAAGCAACAGATTATCCATATAAACCAACTGGTAGATGGAAACAACTCCTTTATGGAGTAGGAGTAAGGAAGGATCAGCTTACTTTTGTATGAAACCATATGCCACTAAGTGTGTTGAGAAAGTAGAGAACCATTGGCGTTGTGATTATTTGAGTTTGTAAATTGTTTTATGTAATCAGTAGACATGAGTTGGATACATTTAGATCTTGAAAACCTAGTGGTTGTTTAATAAATACCTACTCATAAAGAGTGCCATGTATAAATGCATCTGAAACATCTAAAAGGTATATGGGTCAACAGAATGAAGTAACTGTAGCTAGTAAAAGTTGAATGGCAGGAAATTTTATTAAAGGGCTGAATGTATCAGTATAATCAATGTGAAACTCTTGTTTAAAGCCTTGAGCCAGAAGTCTGGCTTGGTGTTTAGATAGAGAGCCATCTGAATTGAACTTGGTTTTGTATAACCATTTGTAGCCAAGTAGGTTCTGATTAGGATTTAGAGGAACAAGAGAACAAGTTCCTTATTGTTGTAAAGTTTGAAATTCAACAGACATTGCAGATCTCCAAGCATGATATTTATTAACTTTTGTGAAGGAAGATGGGGATAATGGAACAATAGTATGTATAAATCAAATATTTTATTTGGTTTAAGGTGACCAGTTTGGCAACCAGTAACTATAGGGTGGCAAATGAGTTGGGGTGGTAAATTAATTGTAGTGGAGTTGTTTATAAAGGATATTAGTAGCGGAGATTGTATAATTGGGGATGAAGATGTAGTGTGAGGGATGAGAGGTGAATGAGGGGGTCTAGTGATAGTAGAGTGAATAGGTGAAGCTCTGATAATAAAGATAGAGGTTGGCACTAGAGTGAGTGGAGGAATGAAAACTGTTTGAGTAAATGATGGAATTGAGATGGAGGATTTAAAGGGAAATACATTCTTAAAGATTTGGACATGCCTGGAAATGGGGATGTCCTGTAAGAGGATCTAAACATTTAATATCCTAACAACACACAAGGTAAAGAGTGTGGTTTTAATTTATGATGTTTGATTAGAGGAAGCCATGGACAACATAAGCAACCAAACACACAGAGATGCTCTTATGATGGTTTTTGTTGATATAATGTATGATGGGGAGTATTATGGATGGGTTTGGATGATACCTGGTTAATGAGGTAAGCAACCATTAAAGTGTGTCAACCCAGTAATGATGTGGTATTTTTGCCTCAAATAAAGGAGCTCACATTGTTTCCAAAAGGTGATAGTGCTTTCATTTAGCAACACTATTTTATTGTAGAGTGTATGGACAAGTAAGACGATGCAAAATTCCAAATGAATTAAAGCAAGTTTGAAATTTATTATTAAGAAATTCACCCCCTTGGTCTGATTGAATCATTTTGATAGGTGTTTAAAATTATTTTTCCACATATTATTTAAATTGTATAAATGTAGCCAAACATATGATTTGAGTTTTAGAGGATACACCCAACAATATGTTGTGAAATTATCTACAAAGATAAGATAATATCTAAAATTTTGTGTACACAATATTGGGAAAGGACCTCATATATTGATGTGTAAAAGTTCAAGACATTTTGTAGTTTTAGGCAAAGCTAAATTAAATTGAAGTCTATGACTCTTTGCTAGAGCTCATGAATCACATGGAGTAAAGGTCTTGTTGATAAGAAGAGTGTTTGATAGCAGCTTTTGAGTTGTCGGAGAAGGATGACCAATCCTTTGATGCCAACATGAAGAGCTTGTAGGCTAATTAAAGCAGCATGTGAGGTAAGATGTTGCTAATGTTTGTATGCAGCTAGGTACTTAATATGGTAAAGTCCTTACTGGCTGAACCCTGAAGTAGAATCTAATGATTCTTGGAATCCTTAATAGTAAATCATTAGAGTGCAATAATATATAATAAGGATTATCATGAATGAGATGATTAACTGAAAGAAGGTTATGGGTGAGATGGTGAACATGAAGAATATGGGTAGATGAAGCTTACGAGATGGTGTAGGAAAAATTCCTTGGCTAGAATGAGCAATAAGAAGGAGATGGCCATTTCCAACCTGAACTTATGTGTTACCAAAGTAACAAGGAGATGACAAAATTGAGAGGCATCCAATGTGAGGTGATTGGATGCACCCGAATCCAAGAACAAATCAGCAGTTGAAGCATCTTCATGAGCCGACAGAGCTTGTGGCATAGACGGTTGATAGGAGTGGTTCATATGGTGCTAGTAAAAAGTAGCTTAGTGGCTAGGTTTTACACAATTTAGCATTCGACAGAGGCAAACAAATGTTGTCCACCAAGAACAGGTGACTAAAATGAGCAGCCCCCATGTGCATTATTAAATCTTCCACGAGCACGACCATGAGAGCGACCACGGAAGGTTGCAATTATGAAGGAAAAATTTGTCTGAGTGACTGAATTGTGCTTTGAAATTTGATCAACTATGATATTAACTTTTTTAGTGCAATGTAAGGCATATAAGTCAAACCGAATGGGTGTAGTTTGGTATGTATTGCAATTTTTAATGCATTAAATGATGGAGACAATCCATTAAGAGTGTAGAGGATTATATCTAAAGGTTCTATGATAGAACTGACTGCTGTAATATGATCATCTTCCTATTGCTTGATTTCAGAGAGATATTGCATCATGGTTTTATCACACATTTGAAGCTGATGAAGCTCGTTTTGAAGTATTCGATATTTGTTTGTAGATTGTAAACAATAGTCTAACATAAACCAAAAATACTTACATGATTCAAGGTTGAGTGCATAAGGTAGGAGAGATGAGGAAATTATAGAGAAGTGTGCTGAATCAAGGCATTGGTCAATATGCATCCATTTATGGTAGGCATTATGAACTGTAAGAGAGTTATCTGAGAGTAGAACTTGCTTGGGAGGTTTTGTAGTGGAACCATATAAATAACATGTGAAACTATTACCTGCAAATAGCTTGAAAATTTGGGACCACAAAATGGGGGAATTGTTGGTTCTTAGCTGAACATTGAGAACCGTCTTGACTTTTAACATTAAGAATTTGAGCTGTGCGGGAAAAGATATTTCTACCGTGGTCTGTGACAACAAAGTGGAAGCCGTAGAGGAAGATTTGTTGCTCACCATGAGAGCAGATAAGAAAGAAAAAAAAAAGCTTTAGAAACTCAAGATCTTTGATACCATAATGAATACTTTAACCTGCAACAATAGGAGAAGCAGAAAAACCAGAGAGAATAAGAGAAGAGTAACATAGGAAAAGAACTATATCATCTGCTATCCCTTTACTATTACATAGTATAAACAGATAGTATTAGTGAGTTCAATAGTTATATTAAAATGCTCAGGATCACATCAAAGCCAGAGTTGGTTATAACACAAGGTGAAGTAGAGCATAGTGCGATACATATCCATTTTTTACCCTCTATTTGTAGGTTTTGGCTAGGGCTTCACGAGCCATTGAATTGGCTACATATATGGCTGTAAAATAATTATAAGGCTATGAAATTGTACGGCTTAAATACACACATGTATATTTGTTGGTAAACTCATAATATCATATTGCTTAGTTGATCTAAGGAAGTCAATGACCTGACTTGAGTTAGGAAGGTTGTCTGCTTGGGTTAGGTCTTATTCACTGCCGCTTGGGTCAAGTCTTTGGAGGCTTTGGTGAGCCTATCTTGACTTGGATTGATTTCATGTGAATTAGTTTGACTTTGACTTTGATTGGATCTATAGATGTTTGAAATTGGTACGTAAACAAATATAATTGAGCTCCAATGTTACTTGGATTAGAACTGAATCAAATTACTTAATAACCGAACCAAAACCAAATCCAAATCTGATTTTTTGGTTTGCTTCCGGTTCAAATTTTTAATCCAATTAATATTCGTGAGATTAACATTATTCTAATTTGATTTGTGTCTTTGAAAGAGGAAGGTTGCTTCAACTTTTATTTAGTCTTATCTTATATTATTAAATTTCAACATTTTAATCTCAATAATTATGTAACAATTACATCTTTATTAAACAAAATTAGTAGCTTGCACTTTACTAATGTAAATGCTACTGTTTCAAGTCATTTGAGTTCAACCACTAAATTAAAAATAGTGTGCAAGTGTCACTTTAAATCTTGTAATATTGATATATTTATAGCAAGTTATTAATGATAGGTTTGCGCATGTGAGTTTTCTATTGAAGTTTTTGAAATACATTTCCCTTAACGTTTAGGCTTAGGTTTAGTTTAATTCTAGGTTACCAGACTAGTAAATTGGTTCTAAATATTTTAGGAGCCAGATTTGAACTATGACTTGTGAGAACCGACCCAAATTGTTTTGTTCAGTTTGAGCCAATTTTTTGAGTATCTTTGCACACCGTTACCAAACATTAATGATGTATGTGTTAAGTGGTGCAGCCTATGTATATAGCTACTTAGGTTAGAGGTGTAAATGAGTCGAGCCAAGTTAGAGTCATCCTTGGCTTGACCTTGAGCTTGATTAATTAATCGAGTTCGAGCAGGAGCTTGAGCTTTATTCAACGGATTTGAGCCGGCTCATTTATTATGAAAGAGAAAATGAAAATGATTTAAACAATTATTATAATAAAATGATAAAAGAAAATTTATAAGAAAATAATATATTATTATTTAATATAAAAAACTGAGTTATAATGTTCAAATATTTTTTAATAATTTCTTCCTTAAATTTTTGAATTTTTATATATTTTAAGTAAATTTTATATTAATATTTTTAAATGAGCTTGCTCACCAGCTTATGAGTTAAGACAGGATTGGCGCAACCTTGACTAATTAGATCATCAGGCTTAGCTCATGACCTAATTATTGAGCTGAGCTCGAGCCGGCTCATAAGTCGGCTTGACTGACTTACACCACTATGTTAGGTTTGTCTTGAATCAAAGCAAATTGTTGGCAACTTGAGCTTGATTACTTATACTTATTTAGGTTGAGTGTAACAGATGCATATATAATGTATGCCTAGGCTATAAGTAACCCAAAATAGGCATGTTTGGCGTGCAATCAAACTTGGCCTGAATGATTGGGTTGTATTAAATACAAGAAAGCATACTTGGTCTCCTGCAAACTAAGCTGGTACAGATGGTCTTGATGTGAGGTCATAATATTGAGTGGGTTAATGTGATAGCTATCCATTGATTGATCCAACTTAGTAGCAGCAGCCTTATTTTTCATGGCGGTTAGATAGAGTATCAAGCCATAAAAAGAAAAGAAAGATGTTGTTAAATAGGATGATGCTCATATTTATTTGCAAGGATTAGACTTCTTTTTGTTCAGGTGTGCAGTTTCAGTGGGTATCTAGGAAGTCTAACAGTACAGGAGATTCTCATGGAAGGCTTAACCAAGAGCTTATTTTATTTCTTAATTGTTTGTAGTTTATTATGTTTGGCATTATATTTTAATCTTGTTAAGTTTGAAAAGAAGATCATGACAGCATATAGTTTCAACTTTTTGTTTCTTATAAAGAGGAGCAGCTGACTATTTTTCTCCACTCATAAGCTTAGAAATGTCACCATATGATGCTGTTATTTGCTGTGACATTAATGCAACATCAGTGGAGAAGTTGCATTCATAAACATTCCACATGGACCTAAAAAGAAAAGAAGAAGTCAATTTATATCATCTTTTTTGTATATCAACATAGCATATCTTATTTTTGCAGGCCTGAGCGTAAGCCAAGTTGATCAGTTTATTTCTAATTATTTAAATTATTTTAAAGTCTTCCTTCCATACAACTATATTTTTTCAATGGCACTAGATGACGGTTTCGTTTGTGACGGCTTTCTTCCTGCTTCTTAAAGCAAATTTCTAGTACAAAATTAAAAAAATTTGTACTAAAAAGCTGCTTTAAAAAACTAAAAGAAAGTAGTCCCAAACAAAACCGAAGTCTCATTTGTTTATTTTAAAATTTTTGTTCATTATGCTCTATATTTATATTTTTTATTTGGATCACACATTGTGGGATAAAGGCTTGATGTTGTTGTTATATGTTATCTTAGTAAGTTAAAGACATTTTGTAATTAATATGACTTTTAAGTTTAATGAAACTCTATGACTACATCTCTACCTCTCTTGGGGATCGAATGTGAACTGAGTACACACGTGAAAGGATTAGAGTTGCTCCAATGGCATATAAGATTTTAGAGTCACCTTAGATGGTTACGTCTAATGACCTAATTAATAGAGTAGATGTATTAGATCCGATTTATGTTAAGAATGATAATGATAGACATAACAGAATTGGTCAAAAAGTATTAGAAATAAATTTTTTTATTAGATTTAAATGATATTTTGATTTTTAGTATGACAATGGAGAAAAATAATTTAGGTAGTTGATTACCTATAGTTGGATGAATATTTGATGTTATTGTCCCTCTTAAGAGACCTGTTTGAAGAAAGTAAAATTTTCCCCTTCTAACAATGGCCAATTCTGACCTGACATGACTTTGCCCAACCCAAGCAGAAGTTAAAACGTTAAAGCGACCTTGATTTCTTAACTAGGAAAAAAGATTAATAATGTTACAACCAAATATGGTGCTAGACATTGAGGAAAACCCTGAGAAATAGAAAGAAATGTAGAAAAAAAGGAAAACAAAACCTCATCATTAATCCAATTGAAGTAGTAATATATATAGAGGAAGATTTATGGCTGATCTTGACTTAAATACCAACTATAAATCCTAATAAGTTGGATTGAAGAAAATCAAGGACTGATGCTGTCAGTATAAAGTAGCATTTGTTTCGAATTCTTAGATGAGAATTTAACGGTCTAGATTGCATGATCTTTGTGCCTGCCTATTCAGAATTTAAATGATAAGCTAATATTTGCAATGCTATAAAAACTGGACCATACCGGCCGGTTCAACCGATTGAATCGTGGATCCATCCGCCGTCCAATCCGGTCCGGAATTTGGTAAATACTGTTTTAACAATAAACCGGCTTGAACCAGCGGTTCAACTTGTGAAACCAATGCAAATTTTCAAAAACCAGTTCGACAATAATTTTATTAAATGAAATATTTAATAAATTTATTTTTAAATATTTTACTTAATAAATAAATTTAAAAATGTATATATATTTATTAAACAAACATAAAAAATATTTTATCGTATGACACATGGTCATGTCCCAACATATCATATGCCTTCTTTAGAAAATGGAGTAAAAAAGCTTATATAGACAAAAAATATGCTAACATATATTGTCTAGGTGATGTAAGACTAAAAACTAGAG
The DNA here is from genome assembly GCA_016618105.1 of Dendrobium huoshanense. NCBI lineage: Eukaryota > Viridiplantae > Streptophyta > Magnoliopsida > Asparagales > Orchidaceae > Dendrobium > Dendrobium huoshanense. Next base: position 26,808,323 of record CM028355.1, read on the forward strand.
ATAAGTTCTCACTTCTCAAATTCATATACATATATTATATATATGTATAAATTTGTATACATTTATATATACATTGTCTAATTTTTTCTATTTTTTTTATCTATAAATTAATAATAAAAAATATAACATGAATTTGTAGATATAATTTTATAATATAAATCTGAATACTTTTCATAGGTATAAATTATATCTAAACATATAAAATAAATTAGGAATTATTTAGATTAAATTTAAAATATATACGTAAACTAATTTTATATTAACTATGAATTATATTATTTATAAAACGTGATTTTAAACATCCAACTCATTTTTAATTTTGATATTTGATATGAATGATAGGATTAAATATTTGTGTTTAGGTTTAAGGTAAAATCATCATATTATTTTATTAATTTTATTATTTTTAATAATATTATTATTTATTACGTCAACCGGCTCGACCCGGTGGAATCGGTGGAACCAGTCGAACCATGATCTTCTCCTTCTTCTTGTTAGCACGATCAGCAAACGGAGTGGACCACGAGTTTGGTTACGGATCAACTCCATCACCTCTGCAGTTATAACAGACTGCCACATATAGTCCTCCACTTCTTCTATAACCGACTAACCTTACTAAGATTTATATTTACACTTATCCCTGTACAAATGAATTGGCGATTAATACAGAAAGAATTTCTTCTCTATTGTCTCTCTTCTTTTTCTTTTTGTTTCTCTATTTTTTCTGCTAACTTCCTTGCCAGCAGGGTCTTTCATGGTATCAGAGAAATTTGAGAGGGATATGTACTGTAAACTCAGCTAAGGAGGCTGCGATATTAGAGTTGGGTGGGAGGGAAGCAGCTGAGTCTTGATCAGCCATTAATACTCTGATATTTGGTTCGTTGTGCGGTCCAATTTTTAGAGCCTTGAATATTTGATAAGTTTGCTCACGGCTGGCCAGGAGAAACATAGAGAAATTAGAGGGCAATGGTAATTAGTGTCGCAAGTGTAATCATTGTACATTATGTGCATGCTTATCAAAGTAAAAAAAAAAAAACTTTTAAATAATGTGAAATTACTGATTGCACCTTTGACTTGTTCTGCGAGAAAAAAATTCTAAGGCTTCGTTTGGGATGACTTTTTTATTGATTTTTAAAACGGAGTTTTAATACAAAAATTAAAAAAAATTGTACTAAAACTCCGTTTTAAAAAGCAATAAAAAAGCCGTCCCAAACTAAACCTAAGTCTTAACCCTATTATTCCCTTGGACATGGCACCTTGGAGGTTTGTTGTTACAAATAACAGATAAGCAATTGTCGACGTGCCACCGTTAATCTTTATTCTATAAAAGAAAAAAAATAATAAGTCAATATCATAATTTTAATAATAATTATCATAAACAAGATACGCTTTGCTCACGTTGTCCACTTCCCACAAGTCACATTCTTTGAATTATCGCTTCTTCGCAAATTCGACGCGGTTTGGAAATCAAAGTGCGCTCCAACACAGTAATGGTCAGCAGCCGTCCCCAGCCCGTTTTCTATATATATATATATATATATATATATATATATGGCGCCATAGGGATTCAAGGATTATATTAATTATTTATCTTCTTAAAAAAATATGTATGAAAGTATATTTTTTCGCATCAAAATAATCATTGATTATTTTTTTAAGTTGGAAGTACATATAGTAGGCTTAAGAATGGTTTGAGTGATTGTGGATTGAATATACTTAAAAAGTGATAGTATGAGCGGTTCAATCGTAGTGTGCAAGTTCTGTGATTGTTATTCAATCAAGGATCATTGAAGAATGTTCCATCATGATACGGAGATTACTTGATCATAAGTTAAAGATGGTTTGATCAAATTTCGATTATGATTTTTAGATGTGATACGTCACCAAATTTCCCTTTGATCGACCACAAATCTTGTGGCATGTTCTGGTTGACAACTTTCAAAATTAAGTTCGAGATCATCCAAATTCTGATTCCATCGAACTTATAATCAAACTAAACATCTCAAGGAGACGAACCCAACAACACCAAAATGGATCCAATACGAGCCCGCATGCTAAAAACAAGGGCAAAAGCACATTTGTAAGCTTAAAAACATTACTTGATGATCAAATTATATTCAAATATTGCATGTTTATGGTCGAATTTAGCGGCTCGACTAAACAAGTCCAATGAGCTCAAGATCTCTCAATTCCAACATCATTAAGACACTTAAATGTTAATAAATGAGTTATGATCGTGGGAATCAATATGGTCCATCCGATGGAATGCTCTAGAATTTCTCCTTATTCCTCACAAAATTTTGAGATATGCTGCTAATAAAAATGTATAAATAAGCTCATACTCCTTGCATAAATGGGACCTTTTTGCAGGAGATTGGAGAGAGCTCTGAAGCTTCAAGAATTAAAACTCCACCCAAGCACTATTACAAGCGAACTTCCATCAGCAACTGCAACACCGCAGGATAGACCGACTAATGTCGAACCTCCGACCGACTGCTAAATGCTTCAAAACCCATCGGCTGACAAGACCACATCACGATCGCCTGACCAACGTCATACATCCTTTAGCTTGGTCACCGACTGCTATCGGATCCCTGTCCAACTGCTGACCATCGCCGAACCAATGCTGCCTGCCACCAATTGACGGTCATTAGACAACTGGTTGGCCACCGAGCACCGTTGAATCTCCACTCGGCCACCGACCTCCACTGAATCACTACCCTGATCATAAAGTAATGTCGGAACTCCATCTGACTGCAAATGCTACCAAACCACTGCTCAATTATTGACTAACGTCAGACCTCCGCCCTGTTGCCTACCGTAGTTAGACCTCTGCTTAGCCATTGACCATCGTTGGACCTCCGTACGACCTTTAACAACTGCAGAACCTCTTCCTGGCCACCAATACTAGCTAAATCTTCTCCAAGTCATTGCTCCTGAATTTCTTGTTTGGCCACAACCATTATAACATCCTGAGTACTTATACGAAGTTCGATCAACTCTCCAAACTATTATAATTTCATCATCTCCAAGTTAAGGGATGGGTGAAGCTTTATGTCTCACTGAAGTATAGTAGAATCTTCTCACCTATGCAAGGCCTTACGGTTTTCCCTTTTTGAGCTTTCCTCATAAAAAAATTTGTGGTGTTTCCTTTCTCTCTCAACTATTTATTTGTGTGCTAGATATCTGTGCATTGCTAGAAAAAAGATTCTCTTAATTTATCGTTGCGAATATACTAGTATGAAACAAGATGAAATAGATCATGTTTGTTCCAGAAGCTCTTGAGATCATGGACAATCATGGTATAAGCTTGCATTTCATTTTTTTTGTGGCCAATTCATTTCGGTTGAGTGGGTTATGTGATAGCTATCCATTAGTTGATCCAACTTAGTAGCAGCAGCCTTATTTTTCATAGCGGTTAGATAGAGTATCAAGCCATAAAAAGAAAAGAAAGATGTTGTGAAATAGGATGATGCTCATATTTATTTGAAAGGATTAGACTTCTTGAAGAACTTGATTACAAACTGGGCATTCACAAAAGTAAAATAAACTCCTGGGTAGGGGTGTCAATTCGGGTCGACGGGTCGGGTTCGGGTCGAACCCGAGATGACCCGACTCTAAACGGGACAACCCGAACCCGACCCGTTTTTACAAACTGGTCAGCTTTGTCAACCCAGACCCGACTTGCGTGGGTTGCCGGGTTGACACGACTCGACCAGTATTTTTTGAAATTAAATCTCAAACGCGCAGGTTGTCCGGACTCCGGTTGCTACTCCCGGCGAACCCCTCGATGGCAGTACATAATGTACAATGATTACACTTGAAAGACATTAATCAAATTCTTTCTTTTCTTTTTCTTATTATCTATCTATAAGTGATCCTTCCTTAATTTAGAACCCTTCCCATAGGTTCACTTTGGTGGATTCCTTTTTACCTTAATATTGGTTAGCCATAAAAGACTTCAAATGTTATTCTTATCTTGTTTATATTTGGGCAATCATCAAATTCTTTAAGTGTTTGTAATAGGTATCCTAGCCTTTTTTTAGGATTCTTATGAACCAATTTCAGAAACCCTTTATTTATGTGGTGTCTTATAAGAACTGTTGACCTACCCTAATGATAACCTTATCCTATAAGACGTCTTTTGCTTTAAATTGACCCATATGATTGCTAGCTTATCCAATAGGTTTAGAATTTTAATTATTGGTTTATTTATTTCCAAATTATAACATTGTGATCCTATCAAACTAATATTCAATTAAAATCTAAAACAAAGTCTTAGGGTGTATTAGATCTTACCATGACACTTATATCTTATAAGCTACATTGACTATAGTTTGGCCCAGATGGTACCTAATAACTTTAGAATTTTATTCTAGAGACATTGAAACTCATTTAAAATCTTATCAAACATTATAAGTTTATTTGCATGCTTGTAATATAATGACTTTCAAACTATCCAAACTTACACCTTTCCAAAGTCAAAGCCATGCAAAGTAAATCCTAGGTTTGGTTTACAAATAACTTAAGATCATTTAAAAGTCATTTAGAATCATAATTGACTCCATTCAACTCACCAAGGGCCATATTTAAATTTTATAACCAAATAAATCATCTAACATATTAAGGTATCTTAGACCTAAAAGTTTATTTAAACTAAATTATTTTTGCACCAAATTTGACCAATCCATGCATAAGTACTAAAAATGGTTCCATATGCTAGCCCAACCCAATTTGTATTAGACTAAGGGTAATAAAAAATCAAACTTGAAAATAGGCAAGGTGCACCTATTGCCAGATCCCTTAGTGATCACCATATTTTCCAAATTTATCGCTACCATCAATGGTTATCAAAGTTGACTCCTCATTATTCATTCGATCGAAAATGCCATATATCACTTTAATGGCAAGCTCAATCTAGCTATAGATGCCATTCCAATTATCTATTAATTATCCTAACAGCTTAGGACACTTGGCAATATCCTAAGAGCTCATCCTTAACAACCTGAACCCTAAAAGGTAACTTGGGCTACTACTAATTTCCTGATCAACCCCCTATTCTCTACTTATAAAACACATCCCTCCAATTGAATTAACACATAGATTTTTAATTTATCATAATCCCCACAACTCTAACCTTTGAACCCAAGCTTTTCTAAGCCTATTAACCCACTTGAATGACTTTAAACACAAAGCTCTAGCCAAGTTTTATTGATGATTTTGATTATAGGTGTAGATGAATCTATTGTTGAGGAATTCTTCCTCAATTTTGATCACACAATATTCTAAACATTGAAATTAATTCAAAGTCAGATAAATATGTCAATTTTAATCCTACATAATTTTTAATTTGGAGCTTTATAAAAAGAATACGAACAACAATAAAATCATACCATTGGATATGTTTACCCAACTATCCTAATAACTTTCCCATCAATTACTCATAAAGATCACTTATGATCATCATTGACCATAGTGTTTAGTAAGGGCTAGAGGTGGGAGATGATCTTTATGATATTTGATCTCAAATTATGAGATCAATGGCTTACATTAGGTTAGACCATTTGATTTTCAAGCCTAAAAGAGTTAAGGTGTGATTCAATCCACATCATGTAATTTGATATAATAACTCTCCTACTTATCCCTAGTGGCCAGATGATACTACTATTTTAAAATTCTCTACTCCATGCCCGGAATATATAAAGAAGCTTTTTGAGATCTTGGGTGATTGGACAAAAGGGTTATGAGATTTAAAATAAATTATTTAAACTACCAAACTTTAAAAATCTATAAATATTTCAAATCTCAACAAAATTTGAAAACTAAACCCCCTTTAGATTTAGCAAAGAAAAAGGAATTCTATGAAATTAAATTCAAAATTAATTGAACTAATTAACATAGTTGTTTTAACCTTAATTGATATGATTGATTTACCAAATTAATACACTAATCATTTCTAGTATTTTTTAATCTCTTATCGGATGTTGTTAAGGTTTCCCTTAGCCTCTCTAAATTTTCTCATGAGGATAAATCAATTTTGACTTTCTTAAAAGAATATACCCTAATTTACAAGAATTTTGAATAATTCACCTTTAATTTTGATTAAATCCTAAATTTCTAATACACAATCTCTCTTTCCATAATCAAATAATGAATGAAGAGTAATATATTCAATTTTTGGAGATCAAGAGACCCCTTTCTTATTTTTTTAAGCTTAATTCACCAATAAATAAAATAAATCATACCAAATAAAAATATCTCTAAATGCACTCAAAATTTTTAAGATGGTATTGAGGTTGTCCTCAGCTTTCATAACTAATTTAATGTTTATTAATTATTAATTAATTAGCTTTAAAATTTAAAAATTCACAATTAATTCTTAAAAAATTCGAATGACTAAAATAAAATCTAATGAACTCACAAATGCAGAGAAAAATAATATAATAATTTCAATTTATTTTCAACTTTGCAAATTAGGTCTCATAGCTTTATTTCTTTAATCTGTTTTATCTGTTATAAACTTCTATTTAACCAATTTAATGCCAATCATTGAAATATTAAGAAAAGCCATTCACTTAATTTTTAAATATGTAATGGAAAACAAGAAAAAATACATGGAAGAAAACTAGGGGTGTCAATATTTGACACGACACGAAAACCCGACTTAGACCCGACCCAGAAAATCCGGGTTGGACCCGACTCGATTTCAAAACGGGTCGAGTTCGGGTTCCAGAAATTGACCCGTTTGAAAAACGGGTCTGGTTCGGGTTGACCCGACGGATTGCAGGGTCAACCCGCGAACCCGTTTAATTTTAAAAAATTTTGAATCCTGCCCGCTGCCTGCGCTGCCAGTGCACGCTACCTGCCCACACTGCCCCCGACCGCGCTGCCCGCACGCTGCCCAGCTCGCTGCGAGCCCGCTGCAGCGCTGCCCAGCGCGCCCACGTCCTCTGCCCAGCGCGCCCGCGCCCGTTGCCCCTGCTCGCGTCCGCCCCCTCGCCAGCCGTCCGCCCGTCGCCATTCCGGCGCCGGCAGAATCCAAAACTGAGTCGGGTCGGGTCAACCCAGCAACCCGTCGGGTTGGGTCCGGGTTTGAATTTCTGACCCGTTTGTCTACCCTAATCGGGTTAGGGTCGATCCGTTTGAACCCGGGTCAAATCTCAATCCGACCCGTGACCTGAAATTGACACCCCTAAAAAAAACTACTAAATTTGAACCATTTATTTTTCCAATGTTACTTTAGACCAACCTCTTCGTGCTCCAGTTGTCACAAGTCATCCGCCTAGCTACTTTAGATTTCTCCATGGGCATTGTTCTCGCATCCCAATGAAAAAGTTTGCCTGAAAGGGACAAGCAAAAAGACAACCAACCTCTTCTTTTATGAATATATATTTTCCACCAAAGAAAAAGATATTAAAATGAAAATGATAAGTGAGTTGATTTCTTATTCCATTTTTAAATTCTATTAATTCTCAATTTAATAAATTATCATTTGACGTGTATGAAAGAGGGTGTTAAAATATATTAGCAGTTTTATTTCAATTTAACCCAAAAATTTTAACTTATTAACAGATAGGTCAAAAGAAGGTGGACCCGAATCTGATCCGTTGATAATTCGATTAATCAAAATCCTATTTGATAGCATATTTTGATAACAAAAACTTATGACTTGTCAATAGTAGAGTTTTGGTTAGCTTTAAAAAATAAGAAAAATATATCGGTAGTTATTTGAATTTAAAGAAAAATTAAATAGATCAAATTTGATTTCACAGGTCAAGGCTAATCAGTCTGCCAATTAAGTAGGTTAAATTTGATCTATATATTAAATGGGTCAATGTGAACTTAAATTTTTTGAATTAAATTATTAAATTTTCATATCAGATTAGTTATGGACACTCCCATCATATAATATGCAAAAAAAAAAAAAAAAAAAGAACGATCCGATTCATAAAGCATTGAAGTTATCGTGGACTTCTCCCTGAGAATTAATAACCAGTCCTCATTGTTCTATTTTACAAAATAAATAAATGCGGAGTGGCATCATCGTTAATTATTACAAAATGATGACTATTTTGTAATGTCTCAATTATTAAGGGAAACGTCGATTGATGTGGTAGCATTGGCGGAGCGCCAACGGCAAAGAAATTCTTCGCGGGTCGCGACAAACATGCGTGGGGCCCACTCAACAATCCGTGTTTCTCACCCGCCAGGTAATAAGAAATATTTTTTAGCAATTAGAAAACTCTTGAAATTTTATTAGAAAATAGTTTTAGATTTTATGCAAATAAAAATTTCAACCACAAAAATTAAACTGCTGAAAAATAAAAATGCAGAAATAAAAAGAACATAAAGATTTATAATAGTTCGGTCCAACAAGACTTACATCCACTCTCTCAAAACTCCTCCAGGTATTGCACTATTTACCAACGTTACTCACCTTTTGCCCTTACAGCAAGGCGGATAAGCCTTTACAATTTTCATCTCTTCTACCAATCCCCGATGCAGCAAAGTATCATCGTCCTTTCACACCCTCTAAGTGTCGGTAGAGTACCATCATCCTTTCACAGCCTTCAAGTATTAGCAAAGTACCATCATTCTTTCATACACCAAGTGTCGGCAGAGTATCGTCATCCTTTCACACCCTCCAAGTGTCGGCAGAGCACCGAATCTTCTTCAAAGATCTTCTCTCGAGCAAATAGAAATGAGAAAGTAAGATAAGTGATACAAACACAAAAGATATTCTTACCTTTGAGTAACCTTGTGAACCTTTCACACTCCATTTGCAAGAACTCTCTCTCAAACACTCTCCCAAATCACTCTTTCACTAGTTCTCAAAGAAATCACAAAGACCATATTCGTCTCAGTCAGTTTCTAAGGACTTTTTATATGAAAGACAATAAAATCCATCCATAAAACTAAAAAAATATAATTTTGAGCGTATGCGATCGTACAGTACGATCGACATTCGTACGTATGAACAGTTCAAGAACTGCTTCGTATGAACATGTACGAACCATTTTTCATACAAGATAATCATCCAGTACAATCCATATTCGTATTGTACGAACAATTTAGAAAACTTTTTGATTCATCGGAACAACAAGATACCCCACAATTTCGTACTCTATATGCCATCTATACGAAAAATAGATCGTATACTACGAATCGTTTAGAAAAATTTAATGTTCATCTGGAAGAAAAGGGACCCATTCTTTCATACTCTAGAAGTCGTCTGTATGAAGGTCACTTTGTACAATACGATCAGTTTAAACATTTTGATGATTGTTGGGACGAAAAGAGACCCAATTTTTTCGTACTCTGCATGTCGTCTGTACGAAGGTCACTTCATATAGTACGATCAGTTCAAAAATTTTTGATGATCTCCGAGATGAACTAGAGCATGTCTAACAATCTATACTTATAAAATTTCTTCCCATGATTCATTTAACTGTGAAAGTTCGTCAGGGATGTTAAACCCTTATGAACTAGTCCCGAGACTAACATGGAGGGGGGGGGGGTGAATTTCATATTTAAAACTTCTTTAACTAAAAGAAATATCTTTGTATATCTTGTAGCGAAAACAAAATAAACCAATAATAAAAAGATTATTTAAAGATTTCATCCAAACAGTTAATCGTAATAAAAATAAAGTGCATAAATAATAAAAGAAATAATACACCAAATTTATAGTGGTTTGGTCAACTTGACCTAAGTCCACTCCTCGGATGCACCCTCTAAGTATTGCACTAAACCTTTAGTGACTCACCTTTAGCCCCCACAGCTAGGCGGAGAAGCACTTACAAAATCATTTCCACCTTCCCTGGTGCGGCGAAGTAGCCTGGTCCTTTAACACCAAATAGATCTTTTTCTTTCTAAAATTTCCCTAAAGACGAACCTTGAATTTGATAGTACTAAGGTGCAAGCTTGTCGGAGCAACCGTATAAACCCCCTCCATATTTCCTTGAAACCCCCTCCAAGGATCTTCTCTCTCTCTCTCAAACTCCACCCTTTCCTCTCTCCCTTTCAAGTTTTCTCTTCAAGTTTTCTCCAGAAGAACAACGCTTTAATGGCTGCCAAAGACACTTACCAAGTGCCTTGACAAAGCTTAAATAGAGGGATTTGAAAAACCCTAAAAATTAATCTTGGCCGCAAAAATCATCCAGGATGATCGTAGGATCATCCTGTACAATGTGCTTAAAAAGAGGGCTTCAAAAAATCATAAAAACTCAATTCCTATGCCAAAAAATATCCTAAACAATCACAAGATTGTCTAGTACGATGTGTAAAATTTGACCTGATAGTCTTGGACGATATCAGGATAGTCCAGGATGATCAATACAAATTTGTATAGATCGTCCGGGTCGATATTGTGGATCATCCTAGATGATTAGAAGAAAAAATATGGTATTTCATATTGCACAATTTAGAAAAATCAAGTATCGTCCTGTACAATATATAGATCATCTAGGATGATCTGATTGAAAAATTAAATTATAATTAATCCCCTAATCATATGTTCAATTTAGGCATGATTTGTATTGATCGTCTAAGATGATTGAGATCGTTTATGATGATTAGAACAAAAATTGAGTCTTAAAATCTTGCCTAAATTATCATTGACGGCTATTTTTTAAGATCATAAAGAATCATTCTAGATGATCCAAAATCGTCTAGTACGATTAGTTGAAAGCTTGAACTTCTGGTTTTGATTAGATCTCCCTCCCCTGAGTGTGAGTGTGCATTGTCACCAAGCAAGCATACTCCCTTATAGGATTTGACTCAAAAAATCAAAATTACATCAATGAATATTACAGACCCTTTAAAACATAATATTACTCAACCCAATCTTGAGCTCTAATTCTTTATTTGATGTTGCATGGTATTCCTGAAATGTTAGTATACACACAAACAAATATAGAATAAAAAATACTATGAGATATAAAGATATTTGTTATAATCAAAATCATAAAATTAGTGAGCTCAAGTCATAACAATCTTCCCCTTTTTGATGATGACAAATATTACTAGTAAAGTTGCAAACTAAAAATATTTTTTCCTAAACTCCCTCTCACTAAGATAAAAATTTAAAAACATGGGTAAACAAAACTTTTCTTTTTTTTTTTTTTTTAAAAATAAAATAAGTAAAGCAAAATAAATAACTAACATAAATATAAAAAATATTACGTTCTCCCATTTAATATTATAAAAAAGAAGAGGAGCATAGAAAACTAAAATAGTAAAAAACTGACTAACAAAATATAAAATGATCCTTGATCTGGTGAAGAAGATGTTTTTAGAAGAATAAATTTGAAAATTCAAATTTTCTTGAAATAAAAAAGTTACCTCTTGATTTTATTTAAATACTTAGTAAGGAACACATAACCAAGAAATATTAGAAATTCAAAAATTGTTAATCCAAGCTCAAGTTCTTTCAAAGGCTCAAAAACTTTTTAATCCAATATCTAAGTTAAGGAATAAATTAAAAAAAAAAAAGAAATAGTAATCTTTTCAAAACTCCTTTCATGAAATATATCTAATAGAAAATTAATACAAAAATTGGTGAATCAAAAATCATGATTTTCAAACTCAAGTATCAAAGATATCAATAGAAAAAAGGTTTTCTTAAAACTTATGAAGTACAAGAAATGTAAGCTTATTTTTGTGGGCTCATTTTATATCTCTTGTTAGTTATTTTGAGCACTTTGCACATCTTTTAAATTTTATACACTTTATGTATCTTTTTAAATTTGGCGTCATTGCGCATCTTTTAATTTTTGATACAGTTTGTGTATCTTTCTAAATTTGGCATCATTAGCCACATTTTTTAAACAAATATGCTTCATTTCTATAATTTTATAAAAAGCAAAAGTAAATCTATTCTATTGACAAAAAATAAACTACTTGATTAAGAAAATTATGAGATGGATTCAACATTTACAAAAGATCCCTATGTGATAGAAAAAATGTAGGGAGATAAAAAACTTCAGTTTCAAAATCCAATTTATAATATGATAAAAATTTTGAATCAAAAGAAAATTAATCTTTTTAAGAGAAGAGAAAGAGAGATAAAATCATGAGTTTTCTTTCTTTGAATGTTTCTAGAGAAGTTAACCATAACTTACATAAAAATTCAAGAAAAATAGGAGGTAAAGTTTTTATTTTTAGAAAAAAAATGATCTTTAAAAAAGGTTTGATTTTCTAAAAAATATCGGAAATAAAAAAAGTGATATGTATGTATTGATAAAAGAAAACTTCACAAAAAGAAAATTTAAGACAAATTTAAAATTTTAACGTAATAAAAAATGTAAGAAAAAAAAACTCAAAGAAAATACAGAAAAATAAACAAAAAAATAAAAACAAAAAACATAAAATACACTAACAAACAAACACAAAAATAAGGGTTTAAACATCATCTTGCTTCTGGTTTGGTGATTCAGAAGCTAGGTCTGCCTAGGAGATCTTTTGTTTTTCATTATTTGCCCTTTTTACAATTTGCTTAGCTTTACCCTTTTATTTTGCAGGAAGAGTTCTTAAATTAGGGCACTAATTTTTTATATATCTAGGTTTCCTACATTCAAAACAAATAATATTAGAAGAAATCTTAACATTCTTACCATTTTTATCTTTATTCTACTTTGTTGATGTTTATATTTGTGTTTTAGTGTGCTTTCCAATTTGCTTATTAAGTCATCACATTTCTCACAAAGTAAGCCATTTTTCTTCATGTCTTCAGCTTTTAGCACTATCATTTCACCTACATCCAAAAGTCTTTGATCCAAACTTTGCTCGTAGGCAATGAGTGAGCCAATCAAATTATTAATAGAATATTCATTCAAATTTTTTGATTCACAAATAGCAACAACTTTGGCATCAAACTTATCAAGTAAACAATATAGAATTTTATTGACTTTTTAAAAGTTTAAAAATTCTTTACATAATAAATGTAATGATGTCATAATTTGAATAAACATAATATACATATTTAAGATCGTCTCATAAGATTTCATGCAAAATTGTTCATAATCATGCACTAAAAAGTTCAACCTATATTACTTGATCTAACTATTCCCTTCGTGTATAGTGTGTAATTTATCTCAAATTTTCTTGCTAGTAGTGCACATGAATACTAACAAATAATCTTCAAAATTTAAAGCATAAAAAAAATGATAAGACTTCTAATGATATAATTTGTTATGAATGTAGGAAGCTTGAATATATCAAATTGAATTGCTTGAGCCTTAAAGCCAATCCTAACAAGGAAAAGGTCAAGGAGAAAAGCAATGTAAGGAAGAGCAAAAAGATATTATTGAGAGCATTTTGGGTGGACTCAACTTCAAATTCTTCAAAAATAAAAGTAGATGAGGAAGTCAACAATCTATGTTTGATGATCAACAAGCTTAATCAATTAGATCAAGAAGATGTATGTGACTTAACCTATGAAGAGTTATTTTATGTTTTTGAAAAAAAAAAGTATATAACCTATAGAAAACTAAAAAAGATGCATGCTAGATTGAACATTGAATTTCTAGAATTACAAAATGAGTATGAAATTCTTAGGAAAGATCACGCACTGATTAATATCAACCACATGAAACTTTTGGTTGAGTTTGATGAATTGAACAAATAGTATATACTATTGAAATCATCCCACACTAAACTTGAAAATGATTTTAAAATATTTATGGATGAATTTGATAGTAGAGAACACTATTTAATAGTTGATAATGTTGTTTTAGAAAGTGTTAACTTGACAAAAATAGGATTCTACCCACACCTGAATAATTTCAATCCTGATAAGAATCCAAAAATTTTAAAACTTAGGAAAATATAGTTTTACTCATGTAGATTGATAAATTCTTTTCTTAGAGTCAAATATTTTTCTTGTGGAATGATTGGTCATATATCTCATACTTGCATTATTCATAATAAATCATATTTAGTGTGGAGACCAAAAATGCATAAAATAAAGAATATCTAACATGCATCTAGATTAATTATACCAAGAGAAGAACCTAAACTTGTTTAGATTTCCAAGACTAACATTTGATTATTTTGTAGAAACGCTCTCGTACAAGACCTCGTGAAAATATTTGGTACATAGACAGTGGATGTTCAAAGCCTATGACTGTAGTCACTACACAATTCATATTGTTAGAAGCTAAGAATGGAGGCCTCGGAGATAATACCACTAGAAAAGTGGTAGACGAAAGTAAGATTGGAAACTTGAATAACTTTTTCATTAAGAATATTTTATTGGTAAAAAGCTTAAAGCATAACTTATTCAATATTAGTCAGCTATCTGATAAGGGTATAGTATAAAATTTGATCCCACTAGCTGCATAATAAGCCAAAATGTAATTGATGTTTTGAATGAAATTTGGGTGAATAATGTGTACATGCTTTATTTGAATTGTAAATCTTCTAATACTTTTTGTCTCAAAATAATTAGTGATGAATCATGGTTATGACATAGAAACTTTGTTACGCTAGCATGAATATTTTTAGAAAAATTATCCAAAAAGAACTGGTTAAAGGAATAGCCAAACTAGACTTTATTAAGGATCACCTGTGTGATGCATGTTAGTTAGTAAAATGGATGAAGTCATCCTTTCACTCTATTAAGGATCATAAAACTAGCAAACCTTTGGAAATAATTCATATGAGTCTTTTTGGACCAGTTAGCACTATAAGTCTAGGAGGTAAAGTGTTTGGATTTATGATAGTTGATGATTTTTTAAGATTCAGTTGGGTTAAATTTTTATTCCATAAGAGTGAACAATTTGAGGAATTTAGAAATTTTTTCACTTGGATTCAAAGGAAATTAGGGTACGAGATTTTATCAATTCAAAGTGATCATGAAGGAGAATTTCAAAATGATAAATTTGAAGATTTTTGTAAAGAGAAATGAATTGATCACAATGTTTTAGCACCTAGGACCCCTCAGCATAATGGGGTAGTAAAAAAACAAAATATTAATTGAAGCCGCTATAGACATATTGGTATAATACACACTTCCAAAATATTTTAGGGCTGAAGTGGTTAGTAAAGCAAGATTGCTATGTTCACAATAGAGTGAACATTAGATCAAAATTGAATAAAATACTCTATGAATTTTGTAAGGGTAGAACACCAAATTTGTCACATTTGTATGATTTTGTATGTAAGGTGTTCATTCATAATAATGGGAAAACTCCTTTAGGAAACTTTGATACAAAATCTGATGAAGAAAATTTTCTTAGATACTCTAGTGTTGAAAAATCTTATAGAGTTTTTAATAAGAGGACTTTGATAGTTGAGGAGATCACACATGTTGTGTTTGATAAATCTGGTATTTTGGAAGAGCCAAGGTTGGAAAAGGATCATATTAAAAATAACTCCCAAGGAATTAAAAAGGTAAATTTGAAAGAGAATGTTGTTGAAAAAGAAAATGCTTTGCCTAGAAAATTAAAATTTTCTAAAAATCACCATAAGAAATTAATTTTAGATGAATCTAGTTAGGGTGTTAGGACTAGGCATAAACTTAGAAAAGAAGTGAACCATTTTACCTTTATATCGATGATTAAACATAGTAATATAAATCAAGCACTAATGAATGAATTTTAGATTTTTTTCCATGCAATAAGAGTTGAATCAATTTATAAGAAATGATGTTTAGGAATTAATTAAAATGCCTAAAGATCAAAGTGTTGTTGGAACTAAGTGGGTGTTAAAAAATAAAATGAATAATTCAGGAGTTGTGATTAGAAATAAGGCAAGATTGGTAACCAAAAGGTATAATCAAATATAAGGAGTTTATTTTGAAATGACTTTTTCCCCTGTAGCCAGACTTGAAGTAATTAGGGTTTTGTTAGTCTTTGCCTGTTTTAAAGGTTTTAAATTATATCAAATGGATGTTAAAAATGCCTTTTTGAATGGGGTGATATAAGAGAATATTTATGTTGAGCAACCTCCAGGTTTTGAAATGTCTAAATTCCCTAATCATGTGTTTCAATTGAAAAATGTATTATATGGACTGAAATATACACCAAGGGCTTGGTATGAGAGGTTAAACACTTTCCTATTAGAGAGATCTTTTGTAAAAGGAAGTGTGGCACCACTCTCTTTTTAAAGAGAATGAGAGATGACATACTCATTATTCAAATATATATTGATGACATCTTGTTTGGATCCACAAATAAAAATCATTGTGATGATTTTTCAAAAACATTGAGTAGTAAATTTGAGATAAGTTTGATGGGAGATTTGAGTTATTGTTTTTGTTTTAGCATAAAACAAAATGAGGAAGGAATTTTTCTTAATCAGACAAAGTATATTAAGGACATCTTCAAGAAATACGAAATGGATAATACTAAACCAGTGACTACACCAATGAGTTCCTCAATTCAATTAGATAAGGAGGAATTATTAGAACATTGCTTTACTTGACCGCTAGAATACTAGATATAATATTCAGCATTTATTTGTGTGCTAGATTTTAATCTAATACAAAAGCATTACATTTGATAGTAGTAAAAAAGAATTCTAAGATATATTTTGAGAACTCAAAACTTAGGTATTTGGTATCCTAAGTATAGCTCTTCATTTAAAATTATTGGATATTCTAATTCATATTTTACACTTACAAATTCATAGGAAACTCTCTAGTTTATTGGTCCAATAAGAAATAGAATTCAATAGCCCTATCTACTGCTGAAGCAGAATACATTGCCTTAGGTAGTTATGTGGCACTAGTACTTTAGTTAAAATAATAATTAATTGACTTAGGACTTTCTATTGGCATAATTTTGATTTTCTATGAAAATAGTATTGTCATATGCATTTCAAGGAATCCTATTCAACATTCTAGAACCAAGAATATAGACATAAGACATCATTTCATTAGAGATCATGTAGCTAAGAGAGAAATTGAATTGAATCACGTTACTATGGAAAATAAACTTGCATATATTTTCACAAAACCACTTGCCTTTGACACATTTAGCACATTAAGAACTAAGTTAGGTGTGATTGATCTCAATGCTTAAATTGAAAATTCTATAAACTTAATGTGTTATAAATTTGTATTTGTTTTGTTTATCTCTATTTATTTATTTTGTTTTTTTTTTGTTTAGTTTTATATTTTTGTTTTTATTGTGAAGCATGTCATTTGATGTAAGGTGCTTTGTTTTGAGAAGATTTTCTGATTATCATGTATTATTTTCTAAGTTTTCTTTTCATAATGTATGAAATTTTTTGTCATGTACGAATTCTATAGCATGTACATGATATGTTTTTGAGTTGAGCATGCAAAACTTATTTTTTCATAGGATTCATTCTATACAATGATGTCATCATACTGTATGATATATGCAGTTTTGTCTGTATGAGTGGGGACAAATTTTCTATTCGAGATAGCTATTAATTGCTGATCATACATACAAAATCGTATTTCATCTATACGATCATGTTGTCAAATTCTATGGGGGACAAGTCTAACTATCATTAGAATAATCTTTAATATTTTGATTGTCCTGAACGAACATCTATTCGTATGTACGATCATATCATCAAAAAGACTGTATAAAAGGATGCCTCAGAAATAGTGTTTTACGAAAAGTCGTTTCATTTTTTGTCATTTCTTTTCATACGTACAAAACTATTTTCATTCCGTGCGATTTTAAAACCGTACGTATGATCTAAGTTTTATACTCTACGATAAGTCATTTTCCTTTAAATAGAAGGGTCTTTGAAAATGTTTTCATTCACTTTTATATCCATTTCAAAACCCTCTAGAGCCCACAACTCAGGAATGGTAAGTTCTAACAAATGACCCCATCTCTCTAAGGGATATTCTTCTAGAATCGGTAGGGATGATAACTTTCTATCTAAGAAGAATGAGGATGCCTACTTTAGGAACTCTACTGCTAAAATCACCCATTCTCAACTTCTAATATAGGGTGATATTCATTTCTCTGTCATGACCTTATTTTCTTCAACTCAACTTTCATTCATCATAACTCTTATATATACCTATCATAAAGAGACATTCCAATACTTCCTGGCCAACATGAAAGTTAATCAAGACCACTCTAGGATTACTTCCTACATTCTTAAGCAATTGGTAGAGATTACAAATGAAGATCTAGGAAACTTTCTCTATCTAAGAACCCAAGGGATTAGAGCCTGTACTTTAATCTCAGGAGCCGACTTAAATTGGTCAGATATTAATAAAAATCTTAGAGGTGTCATCCAAGTGGGTTATTTATCTCAAGTTTATACTCTTAATCAAAGTGCTAGGATCATCCAACATGTTTTCAAAATCTCAATTATTCCACAAGCAGGTGATCACCTTAACATGACTCCTCTCTTATCCATATTCACTTATTTGATAATGACTGAAAAGCCTTTTGATAAAGCCCAACTTATTATGGATTATATTATAATCTTTTTGAAATTGGTCTTCCACATCATAAGAGAAAGAAAAATATGGCTTTAGGACATCTAGTTACTTACATCTTAGAAAAAAAAGTACAATATTATACATCCTGATCCTCCTACTGAACTCCTTATTTACTTTACTAATGCCTCTTTTCGGGCACTTTTTGGGTGGGATTGGGTGGGATCCAAGTTCTGAGAGTGATGATTCATAGAAAGAAGGGGGAGCTTCTGCTCCAACAGGTGTAGTTACACATGGACCTGACTAGAATATCTACCAGGAAATGGTCAAATGCTTCGATAGATTGGAAACTCATTTTAATCAACGATTTGATCAAATTAAGAATCACTTAAATAAGTAGGATGCAAGATATCATGAAGACATGGGTTAGATCTGTGGTCAATTTGACACGATCAACACGAATGCAGCTATGATGATTAGTAAATTTTTAATGTTCAACCCACTACCTCCTCCAGATCAAGGCCCCATTGATTTTTAAATGTACTTCTATGTTGTTGTTGCTTATGACTATCTGTGTTTGTTTGTGAGATGTATTTCTTTTGAATTTAGTATTTTCATATGTTAGTATTTTCTTGTGTTGATCTTGCTTTTGTATATGTTTTAAAAATCAATGAAATGTGATATATTTTGTTGTCATATATTAATTTTTAATTCTAGAAATATTTATGTACTTAATGAAAAATCTTTTGTAGTTGATCATTTAAATGGATTATCAACTACTTTGTTATACAAATTAATTTTCTTACAAAATTTAAATTAAATTATGGCTGGGTGTTGACAAGGAGATCAATTTCATGTTCTTATAGGCAAACATATCCAAACTATAATTGTTGCAAGATTGCTGCATTATTATTTTTATTTTTTGCTTCAATATGTATATTTTTGTTATTAGTGGAATTTGAATTTAGATTACTGATATTAGAAAGAACAATAAAGTAAAAAAGAGGAAATGCACAAAGCGTTCTAAAATAGAAAAGATATGCAATGGTTATCAAAGTGAAAAGAGGCACAAAATTACACAAATAGAAAAGATGCACAAAGTGTGTCATAAATATTTGAAAATATACATAATGTCGCCAATTGAAAGAATTTATAGTGTTCTTTCCTTTATCATCCAATCTCTAATACAAATCCATCTAATTAGCAATCATATTCAATATTGAATTCGAACTTAACTAATCTTCATTTTGTCATTTTTGTAATAATCATTTTTATTTAATTTGTCCAGCATAAACAATGAACCTGATTTACTTTTCTTAACTTAGTTATTCTTTGATTTAAAGTTTGAATTTTCTTTTCATTTACCAAGTTAATATTATATTTGCAATTGGTTTAAAATCTTTTTATTTTTCAACTCTTTTGGTTTATCTCTAGAAACCTTTCATTTCAAGATGTATTCCCTTTTTGTTGTTGTTAAAAGGGGGAATCATAATATTATTTGTTATATTGTGAATGTATGTAATTATTTGTGAATGTGTGTAAAGTGCGTAATGTGATGTGTGTATACTTTGAATGTTTGTGTTTGTATTTTGTTTTGGTTATTTTTTATTTTAGTAGTTGTTATTTATTTTTTGGTTTTTGATCTTCAAGTGTACCCCTTGATTTAAATTGGTCATTCATTTAAGGGGAGCTAAAGAGAAAAATTGTTTTAAATGTTAACTCAAACAATAATTTTTTTTGCCATCAACAAAAGTGGAAGATTGTTTCAACTTAATTTTCATTACTATATTTTCATATCATGTGGGTTTATTATGATTCCAAAATATTATTATATTGATTATTATTTTCTCCTAACATATATTGGAAATATTTCTTTTGTTGTTTGTGTGTAATAACGTTACAGAGAAATCATACTTCAGACTGTTAAAGACTTCAAGATAGATTAGATTAGGGTTAATTGTATTTGAAGTATGTACTTTTTTATAATTTTTTCTTAAGTTTGAGAGAGTGTGATTGTAATTGCGTAACCGTACACACACACACACTAGGGGAGTAAAAATTTGTAATTTTTAAAACTAATTGTACTTTACAATTTTGGATCGTATGGGACGATTTGACCTGAGCGTTCCTCTAGAAAGTAGTTAATCGAATCACACCTTAAAATTTCCTAAGTAATATTTGTATTGTACGAAGTTACCTTTGTAAAGTTGATGTCCAAAGTACAAAATTAGTGCGTATCATTTTACCCATATGAACAAGTAAATTTTTTGAATTGTTTGTACTGTGATAATTTGGGTTCGTATAGACAACTTCTAGAGTACAAAATTGGTGTGTATCATTTTGTCCAAACGAACAGGTTAATTTTTTAAATTCTTCGTACTATACGAACTTGGGTCATAGGAATTGTTGAGTCCAGTAATTAGGTTGTTAAGCCTAAGTAAATGTCCCACGGCTACCAAGAGGGGGGTGAATTGGTAGTTTTAAAAATTTTAAACCCTCTTAATAATAAAGTTGAACCGAAATAAAATTTTCTTTTAAAGTTAGTAGAAAAATGTTTTTCAACCACAGAGTTGTTAAAACTGAAATTCAAAGTGCGGAAACATAAAAGCAATAAAGTAAATGACACCAGATTTATAGTGGTTCGGTCTATATCCAGACCTACATCCACTCCTCAGAGGCACCCTCTGAGTATTGCACTAATACCACAAAGTGACTCTCCTTTAGCACCCACAGCAAGGCGGAGAAGCCTGTACAAAACACTCTTTTCACCACTACCCGGTGCGGCAGAGAACCGACGTCCTTTTACACAATCCACAGTGCTGGCAGAGAACCGTTGTCCTTTCACACTCTCCTAGTGTGGGCAGAGAACCCTAAAGCTGTTCACACTCTCCAAGTGTAGGCAGAGAACCTTCTCCCTTTTACACTCTCCTAGTGTGGGCAGAGAACCCTCGTCTGTTCACACTCTCCAAGTGTCGGCAGAGAACCGGACCTTCTTGAATGATCTTCTCACAAGAATCTAGAAAGAAGAAAGAAAAGAGTGAAGAAATCCAATTTCACAAGTAGAGACTCTTACCTTAGCAATCCAAGTGAAGCCTTCTCGCTCCAGTGGTAGGAATCCTCCTTTGAATGCTCTCTTCCACTCTCTCCTTGGCTATTCTCTCAAGAGGCACGAAGATCAAATGACAAAAAGATTGGGTGGCAGTCTAATTTGGACCTTTTATAGAAAAGACAAGAAAAACCGCCCAAAAACTGCAAATTTCCAATTCTGTACGCAATGGATCGTCCTGTACGATCCGGGATCGTCCTGGACGATTTTACTTAAACGATCTGAAACGACCCATTTGTATATGTGTACGAAATGACTTCGTACAGCTGATCGTCCTGTACGAACTAGGTTCGTCCAGTACGAACGGTTATTGCAAGGTCGGTTCTGGAAACTGCTGAAAACTGTTCTAAGTCGGTTCATCGTTTGGACGAAAATATGTTCGTCTGGACAAAAATTTTCCAGAGAGCCGATCGTCCTGGACGATTATTTATTTCGTCGGGACGAAAATTTTCCAGAGCACCCATCGCCGCGGACGATAATTTGCTTTCGTCTGGACGAAAATTTTCCAGAGAGCTGATCGTCCGGTACGATAATTATTTTCGTCTGGACGAAAATTTTCCAGAGGACTGGTCGCCTCGTACGATGGTAAAATTCGTCTGGACGAAAATTTTACAGAGAACCCATCGTCCGGGACGAAAATAAAATTCGTCCTGGACGAATAGGACTTAGAAAAATTTTTCCAAGCAAGTTCCTATTCGTTCCAAGTGCTCTATAGGAGATAACTGACAGATCGTCCAGTACGATAAGTATCGTCCTGTACGATCAGTATAGAATTTCAAGATCTCCTTATTTGTGTGTGTGAGATTTTATTCACTCAATTACAATCACTCCCTTTCAAAATTAATTCAAAGAAAAGACAAACTTCAAATAAACAAAATATCACATGTTGAATTTGATTTGAAGTTTTCGTAGTCTGGAGTCTGATTTTCCTGAAATGTTAGTACACACAAGAGCAAGTGCAAATCTTCTAAAATTGTTAGGAGATAACTATACATCTGAACAATAATGTTTGGAATCATCAAAACTACATAAGTTGCACAAATATAAATCATTCAAATAGCAACTATTCAAACAATCTCCCCCTTTTTGATGATGACAAAACAATTATTATTAGTATGGTTTCAAGTTAAAACAAATCTCTTATCTCCTAAACTCCCCCTGAATTTATGAGTACATTAAAATAAGGAGGCATTAAAGAACAATATTTAACGAACAATATTTTTGTTTTTCAAAAATTTTTAACACAAACAAATAAATAACTTGCAAACATAACAATTAAAAATAGAAAACACAAAAACCACAAAAACACAAACATAATAATTTCTCCCCCTTTTTGACAGCAACAAAAAGTGAAGAAGAAAAAGACAAGAAATGTAAATAATTGTATGAAATTCATTGTTAAAATTTAATCTAAATTGTGATTTGACATAGGGTATGCAATTTTAAATTAAAGATATTAGGTTAATCATAGAAATTTATAAAATTTATGAAATGAAATAATATTGTAAGTAAAAAGAATTTATCAAAGACATGATTCAATTTAGACATTTTGATTATTGAAAATCATTACAAGTGAGATGTAAAAAAAAATTCTATATTTCAAAGTTCAATAGAATATAAATGAACATTTAGATCAACTTGAATTAAGAGATTGAACGAATTTGGAAAGAAGAGAATTACCTCATGTGGTGCTTTGCACATCTTTTCAAAGTTTTGGAGCACATTTTTGTGCATTTTTCTTTGGTTGGGCTTATTTTGTGCCTCTTTTTCACTTTGCAAATTTTTGTGAATTGCTTTTGATTTTTGTACATTTGTACAATTTTCAAGAGTAATTTGACCAATTCTTTCCAAAATCTATAATCTAAAATTTCAAATATTTCTAGGTGCATAAATATCATTTGAGCATAGAAATACAAAATAAGAAAACATCAAAATTGCAATAATAATATTAACTTTTATGTAGTCTAAATGAATAGACATGAATTTAAAAGTTCTAATTACAACAAGTTATAAACAATTTATAAATTTAGAAAGTCTAGATTTTCTAATATAGATAATCTCAAATTACAATCGAATTTAAGCACTATGTAGATTAAATAATACTAATGAAATTCACAAACATTAACCACATTTCAAAACAAATCTAATAGAAACAAACTTTCATTAAAATTAAAGGAACGGATTACAAAAAAAAGATACATTGAACTTAGAAACATAAAAGCAAACAAAAACAAAACAAACAACAACAACAAAAAAATACAACAGACACACATAAAAAAAAAAAAATCTACTGTTCTGGAGGAGGAGGAGGAATGCCGCCAAAGAGATTGAAGTAGGAGGCCATCAACATGACATTGGTATTAATTTCATGAACTTCATCTTTAATGTTACCAATGTCTTGTTGCTGCTGCGTAAGTTGAGCATCAAATTGATCAAATCTTTGATCAATGTGAGTCTCTAGTCTATCAAATCTCTCAATCAGATTCTGGTAATCTGATTGAGAAGCAGAACCTTGCACTCCTTCTTCTTCTTCTTCTTCTGAAGCACTAGCATGTGCTTTCTCTTTCTCCTCCTTGAAGAGCAATCTGAAAGATACATCGTTATAGTAAACTGGCTCTTCATATTCTTCATCAGGATGCACTATATTATACTTCTTCTCCAAAATATAAGTAATCAAGTGCCCTAAAGAAATGTTCTTCTTCCTCTTCTGATCAGGATGTCCTATTTCTGAAAGCCCATAGATATGATCTAGGATGAGTTGGGCTTCATCAATAGGATGTCTTTTCATGATTAAAAAAGTTAGACAAGAAAGGAGAGGAGTAATGTTAATCCTATCACCAGCTTTAGGAATAATTGAGGATCTAAGGATATGCTGGATGATTCGGGCATCTTGGGTCATACCGGCCACTCTAGCAACATGATTGTCAATCGCATTTTCTCTAATTACCCTATTGATTTGAAACCATTTGAAGGAGGTTTCTGACATTAGGGTGTGGGCTCTATATCCTTCAGTTCTTAAGTTTAAAAATACACCAAGGTCGTGCTTGGTGATTTCAACTTTTTTCTTAAAAACAAAAGAACTAATGATAGAGTGGTCAGAATTGAAACTCATGTTAGCTAGAAAGTAATGGTAGGTTTGCTTATTATAAAAGTGGACGAGAGAAAGAATGAACTGAAATTGGGTTGAGGCGAAGAGGTGCAATACCCGAAATTTCAACTATGTTTGGATAAGAATGCGAGACGGAGTGATTTTTGCAGATGCAAAATGAGGAAAAGATTCCTCATTTGCCTTGGAAAGAAAGTTGTCTGGGGCATTCCTGTTAGGTTTTTCACCAAAACTTTTTGACTTTTGCTAGAGGAGGCCATAGTTGATTTGATGTAGAAAGGGATTGAAAAAGATGTTTGAAAGTGTGATTGTCAAGTTTGAAAGCCTTCATATTTAAAGAAAAACGATACGTTCGTCCTGGACGAAAATATTCGTCCTGGACAAAAAATTATCGTTCGTCTAGACGAAGTAATTTCGTACAGATGATCCAATTCGTCCAAAATGTAACGGCTTTTCGTATTCAACACAACTTACGATGCGTCCCTTCGTACAGGATTTTTGACTTGACCGATCGTACATACGAAAAAATTTCGTACAGACGATCGAAAAGTGTTTCGTTTTAATGACTCTTGAAAATCGTCCCCTACAATGAACCGACACATGTTCGTACAGACGAACAAAATTTCGTACAGACGAAGTTCGTATTAAAAACTGTCTTATCCACTCAACCGCTGCATTCAATCGTCCCGACGTTTGAGAAGGAAAAAAAATTCGTCCTGGACGATTCAATATCGTACAGACGATCAAATAAAAAACTGCTCTCAAAACGGTTTAAATTCGTGCAAACTGTTCCTTCACATATCGTCCCGTACGAAAACATTTCGTCCTGGACGATTTCCTCCAAAAAAAAAATTTTTAATTTTGAATTTTTTTTTAAATTAAAAAAATCAACAAAAACACAGAAAACATAAAACCAAAATCATAAATCCAAAAAAAATTCATTAAAAACACACAAAATTCATAAAATTACAAAAACAAAACACAACAAGTATCAATGTTGCAAAGACATTTTAGTTAAGCATTCAAATCAATAACACCAAGCCTTGTTCTTAAAGTACTGAAGGTATCAAAGGCTAAAGGTTTTGTAAAAATGTCTGTAAGTTGATTTTCAGTTGAAACATGTATGAGTTCAATTTCTCCTTTGGATACATGATCCCTTATGAAATGATGCCTTATATCAATGTGTTTGGTTCTAGAATGTTGAATAGGATTTTTGGAAATGCAAATAGCACTAGTATTGTCACAATAAATTGGAATAGTGCCTATAGTTAATCCTAAGTCAATCAACTGTTGTTTTAACCAAAGTACTTGTGCCACACAACTTCCTAATGCAATGTATTCTGCTTCTGTAGTAGATAGTGCCACTGAATTTTGTTTTCTACTAGACCATGAAACTAATGAATTTCCAATGAATTGACATGTTCCAGAAGTGCTTTTCCTATCCACTCTACAGCCTGCAAAGTCAGAATCTGAGTAACCAATAATTTCAAATGAAGAGCTAAACTTAGGATACCAAATTCCTAAGTTTTGAGTTCCTAGTAGATATCTTAAAATCCTTTTCACTGCTGTCAAATGTGATTCTTTTGGATCTGATTGAAATCTAGCACATAAGCAAACACTAAACATAATATCTGGTCGGCTAGCAGTCAAGTAAAGTAAAGATCCAATTATCCCTCTAAATTTCTTTTGATCAACAGATTTTCCCTTAAGGTCTTTATCTAACTGAACTGAAGAACTCATTGGTGTACTAACAGGTTTAGCATTGTCCATTTCATATTTTTTGAGGATGTCCTTAATATATTTGGTTTGACTAAGAAAAGTACCTTCCTCAAGTTGCTTAATGCTAAATCCTAGAAAGTAATTTAAATCTCCCATTAGACTCATTTCAAATTCACTACTCATTGTTTTAGAAAAATCATCACAAAGATGTTTATTTGAAGATCCAAAGATGATGTCATCCACATAAATTTGAACAATAAGTATATCCTTTCCAATTTTCCTTAAAAAGAGAGTTGTATCCACACTTCCTTTTTCAAAAGATCTTTCAAGTAGGAAGGTGCTTAACCTCTCATACCAAGCCCTAGGTGCCTGTTTCAATCCATATAATGCCTTTTTTAATTTGAAAACATGATTTGGAAATTTAGAATTTTCAAAACCTGGAGGTTGTTCTACAAAAACATCTTCTTCAATTACTCCATTTAAAAAGGCACTTTTGACATCCATTTGAAACAATTTAAAACCTTTAAAACAGGCAAAGGCTAGTAAAACCCTAATTGCTTCAAGTCTAGCTACAGGGGCAAAAGTTTCCTCAAAATCAATTCCTTCAATTTGATTATACCCCTTAGCTACTAATCTAGCCTTATTTCTAATGACTACTCCTGAGTCATTCATTTTATTTTTGAACACCCACTTGGTTCCAACAACACTTTGATCTTTTGGCCTTGTAGTTAGTTCCCAAACTTTATTTCTTACAAATTGATTCAACTCTTCTTGCATGGCCAATATCCAAAATTCATCTGAAAGTGCTTGATCAATGTTAGTGGGTTCAATAGTTGAAATAAAGGCTGAATGATTGACTTCCTTGTTTAATCCACGCCTAGTTCTAACACCCTCACTTGGTTCACCTATAATTAATTCCTTTGGGTGGTTTTTAGAAAATCTCAAATCTCTAGGCAAAGGGTCTTCTCTTTCTAAATTTTCTTCCACATTTTCTTCCAAATTTAATCTATCAATCTTTTGGGAGTTTTCTTCAATTTCTTCTTCAACAACTTTTGGCTCTTCCATGTTTCCATTTTCATCAAAAACAACATGTGTGGTTTCTTCAATGACTAAAGTTCTTTTGTTGAATACTCTATAAGATTTTCCAACACTTGAATATCCAACAAAAATTCCTTCATCTGATTTTGGATCAAATTTTCCTAAGGCAGATTTTCCATTATTATGTATGAACACCTTGCAACCAAATACATGCAAATGAGACAAATTTGGTGTTCTACCTTTTAGCAACTCATAGGGTGTTTTATTCAAATTTGATCTCACATTCACCCTATTCAGAACATAGCATGCAGTGCTAACCGCCTCAGCCCAAAAATATCTAGGAAGCGAGTATTCTGCTAACATTGCTCGGGCGGCTTCTATTAATGTTCTGTTCTTTCTTTCAACTACTCCATTTTGTTGAGGAGTTCTAGGTGCAGAAAAATTGTGATCAATACCCTTTTCTTTACAGAAATCTTCAAATCTTTCATTTTCAAATTCTCCTCCATGATCACTTTGTATAGAAATTATTTCACATCCTAGTTTTCTTTGTATCCAAGTTGAAAAAATTTCTGAATTCCTCAAATGATTCACTCTTATGAAAAAGAAATTTAACCCAGGTGAATCTTGAAAAATCATCTACTATAACAAATCCATATACCTTTCCTCCTAGACTTACCGTGCTTACAGGTCCAAAAAGATCCATGTGAAGAATTTCTAATGGTTTACTGGTCCTTAGATCTTTATTGGACTTAAAAGAGGACTTCACTTGTTTTCCTAGTTGACATGCATCACACAGATGGTCCTTAGTAAAGTCTAGTTTAGGTATTCCTCTCACCAAATTCTTTTGGGTAATTTTTCTAAGATTTTTCATACTAGAATGACAAAGTCTCCTATGCCAAAGCCATGATTCATCAGAAACAGTTTTCAAACAAAAAGCAGTAGGAGATTGAATACAATTTAAATCTAGCAT
Organism: Dendrobium huoshanense; assembly: GCA_016618105.1. Lineage (NCBI taxonomy): Eukaryota > Viridiplantae > Streptophyta > Magnoliopsida > Asparagales > Orchidaceae > Dendrobium > Dendrobium huoshanense. The sequence continues at coordinate 26,836,638 of CM028355.1, forward strand.
GTAGACATTGTTCACCCTTTTTCCATTTAAAACAATTTTCCCATTTAGGCTAATTATGCAGCTAGTAGGTAAAAATTTTACATTATAGCCCTTATCACATAGCTGACTTATGCTAAGCAAATTATGTTTTAAGCCTTCAACTAATAAAACATTGTCTATGAAAAAGTTTTTCAAATTTCCAATCATACCTGATCCAACCACTTTCTTTGTGGTATTATCTCCAAGTGTAACCTTGCCTCCACTCCTGGCTTCCAGCGTTATGAATTGAGCAGTATCTCCAGTCATGTGCTTAGAACATCCGCTGTCCAGGTACCATATACTCTCACGAGGTCTTGTGTGAGAGTATACCTGCAAAATTCTCAAATGTTAGACCTGGGAACCCAAACTAGTTTGGGTTCACCTTTATGAAATTTATAATCAGATGCATGTGTGATATGTCTAGGTTTATGCATCTTAGTTCTCCACACCAAATTAGGTTTCATCTTTAAAGTGCAGGTGTGAGATATATGTCCCAAAAATCCACAATTGTTACATTTAACATTAGGAAAAATATTCCTATGTTTTCTTTCATATGATTGTCTTCTAAGGGATTTCATGAATTTAGGATAATATTTAGGATTTGTAAAATCTTCAAGTTTAGGGGGGTTCCTATTATCCTCGAGAGCTCTTATAGTAAGTTTGTAAAATGAATTCATATCCTCCAAGATTCGATTTGTATAATTGATTCTATATGTCTTGTGCTCAGATTCATCCTTAAATTTCTTAAATTCTTTTTCAAGTTCAGCATAGGATGATTTTAAATTCTCAAAATTTTTATTCAAGTCATCATATTCATCAAGTAGTTTCATGTGGTTGCTATCAATTAAAGCATGATCTTTCCTAAGGATTTCGTGTTCCTTATTAAGCTCTTCCAATTCTAAAACTAAACTAGCATGCATCTTTTTTGTTTTCCTATATGCATCATGCATGTGTTCAGAAACTTCAAACAATTCATTATAAGTTAAATCACATACCTCTTCTTGATCTGATTGTTCAGATTTATCTGCCATCAAGCAAAGGTTGGTGACTTCTTCTTCTTTTTCAGTCTCAGATGAGTCTGAAGCTGAGTCCGCCCAAAAAGCCTTTTGAAACTTCTTCTTGCCCTTCTTTACCATTGGTTTCTCCTCTACCTTCTCCTTGCTAGGAGTGGCTTTGAGTTTTGGACAATCAGTCTTTATATGACCTGGTTTCCTGCATTCATAACAAATCACTTCATTAGAAACCTTGCCATTTCTGTTATACTTACCTCTATTCCATTGCTGGCGTCTCTTCTGCTTCCTCTTTAAAAAGCTTCTGAATTGTCTAGTCATCAGTGCAATATCGTCTTCATCCTCAGGTTGTGAGTGTTCACTTTCTGACTCTTCCACATTTAGTGCAATATTCTTGTCCTTTCTTGGTTCACCTGCATCAATCTTTCTTTGACTTACTCCTTGCTCGTAAGCAATGAGTGAACCAAGAAGATTGTCAATAGAATAAATGTTCAGATCTTTTGACTCTGTAATTGCAGTAATTTTAGCATCGTATGCAGTAGGTAAACAACGAAGAATCTTATTAACCATTTCAGCATTAGTTAATTCCCTACCAAGTGCATGCAAAGAGGTGACAATTTGAGTGAATCTTGTGTACATGTCAGATATAGATTCATTAGGTTTCATGCGAAATAATTCGTAGTCATGTAACAAGATATTGAGTCTTGATTGCTTAACCTCATTTGTCCCTTCATAAGTAATACAAAGTCTATCCCATATGTCTTTTCCGCTTTTACAAGTGGAAACTCGCATGTAGTCTTCAGATTTTAAAGCACAAAAGAAACTATTTAAACATTTTGCATTTAATTGTGCTAAGTCACGTTCTTCTATAGTCCAATCTGCATAGGGTGTATCTACCCTAATTCCATCAACTAATCTAGTTGGTTTTGTGTAACCTTCCTGGACTAGCATCCACATGCGATAATCAAGTGACTGTAAGAAAGTAGACATGCGTGTTTTCCAAAAATCAAAAGGAATATTGTCAAACAGTGGAGGTCTAGTGATAGAGTAACCCTCAGGTGTGTTTCGGTTTCCAAATGTAGCCATCTACGTTAATCAAAAAGTAGTTCAAACTTATGATTTTGAAACAAAGCTCTGATACCACTTGTTGAGTCCAGTAATTAGGTTGTTAAGCCTAAGTAAATGTCCCACGGCTACCAAGAGGGGGGTGAATTGGTAGTTTTAAAAATTTTAAACCCTCTTAATAATAAAGTTGAACCGAAATAAAATTTTCTTTTAAAGTTAGTAGAAAAATGTTTTTCAACCACAGAGTTGTTAAAACTGAAATTCAAAGTGCGGAAACGTAAAAGCAATAAAGTAAATGACACCAGATTTATAGTGGTTTGATCTATAACCAGTCCTACATCCACTCCTCAGAGGCACCCTCTGAGTATTGCACTAATACCACAAAGTGATTCTCCTTTAGCACCCACAGCAAGGCGGAGAAGCCTGTACAAAACACTCTTTTCACCACTACCCGGTGCGGCAGAGAACCGTCGTCCTTTTACACAATCCACAGTGCTGGCAGAGAACCGTCGTTCTTTCACACTCTCCTAGTGTGGGCAGAGAACCCTAAGGCTGTTCACACTCTCCAAGTGTAGGCAGAGAACCTTCTCCCTTTTACACTCTCTTAGTGTGGGCAGAGAACCCTCGTCTGTTCACACTCTTCAAGTGTCGGCAGAGAACCGGACCTTCTTGAATGATCTTCTCACAAGAATCTAGAAAGAAGAAAGAAAAGAGTGAAGAAATCCAATTTCACAAGTAGAGACTCTTACCTTAGCAATCCAAGTGAAGCCTTCTCGCTCCAGTGGTAGGAATCCTCCTTTGAATGCTCTCTTCCACTCTCTCCTTGGCTATTCTCTCAAGAGGCACGAAGATCAAATGACAAAAAGATTGGGTGGCAGTCTAATTTGGAACTTTTATAGAAAAGACAAGAAAAACCGCCCAAAAACTGCAAATTTCCAATTCTGTACGCAGTGGATCGTCATGTACGATCCGGGATCGTCCTGGACGATTTTACTTAAACGATCTGAAACGACCCCATTTGTATATGTGTACGAAATGACTTCGTACAGCTGATCGTCCTGTACGAACTAGGTTCGTCCAGTACGAACGGTTATTGCAAGGTCGGTTCTGGAAACTGCTGAAAACTGTTCTAAGTCGGTTCATCGTTTGGACGAAAATATGTTCGTCTGGACAAAAATTTTCCAGAGAGCCGATTGTCCTGGACGATTATTTATTTCGTCTGGACAAAAATTTTCCAGAGCACCCATCGCCGTGGACGATAATTTGCTTTCGTCTGGACAAAAATTTTCCAGAGAGCTGATCGTCCGGTACGATAATTATTTTCGTCTGGACGAAAATTTTCCAGAGGACTGGTCGCCTCGTACGATGGTAAAATTCGTCTGGACGAAAATTTTACAGAGAACCCATTGTCCGGGACGAAAATAAAATTCGTCCTGGACGAATAGGACTTAGAAAAATTTTTCCAAGCAAGTTCCTATTCGTTCCAAGTGCTCTATAGGAGATAACTGACAGATCGTCCAGTACGATAAATATCGTCCTGTACGATCAGTATAGAATTTCAAGATCTCCTTATTTGTGTGTGTGAGATTTTATTCACTCAATTACAATCACTCCCTTTCAAAATTAATTCAAAGAAAAGACAAACTTCAAATAAACAAAATATCACATGTTGAATTTGATTTGAAGTTTTCGTAGTCTGGAGTCTGATTTTCCTGAAATGTTAGTACACACAAGAGCAAGTGCAAAACTTCTAAAATTGTTAGGAGATAACTATACATCTGAACAATAATGTTTGGAATCATCAAAACTACATAAGTTGCACAAATATAAATCATTCAAATAGCAACTATTCAAACAGGAATAACTTCCAAAGTACGAAATGGACTCGACCATTTTTGTACTGAACAAAGCATGATTCGGTTAAAATATATTGTATTGTATGATAATGGGTTTGTACATACGACTTTAGGTGTACAAAATCGGTTAGTGTAGAATTGTACAAGACAATTTAGTTCAATTTTGAACTAATCGTACTATACAACGTCAATTCATACACAGTTCAATCAGAGTATGAAATTGGTTTGTATAGGATTGTATGAATGAATTTTATATTGATCGTACATACGATGTGCAATCGTATTGTACGATCATGGAAAGTGAAATTGAAATATTATGTTTTATGAACACTTTTTAGTGTCTTTCATATATAAGGTCCTAAAAACCAATTGTGGATATATGCTTCTTCATATTTTCTTTGAGAGCAAGTGTGAGAGTGCTTTGGAAGAGTGTTTTGAGAGTGTGAAAAGATATCTTGCAAGTGGAATTTGTGAAGGGTCTACAAAGTTGCTCAAAGGTGAGGTTATCTTTGTAAGTGTGTCAAATCTCTTCCTTACTTCTTTGAAATCGCTCGAGAGAAGATCTTTGAAGAAGATATGGTTCTCTGCCAACACCATGAGGGTGTGAAAGGATGATGATTCTCTACGGACATCAGGATGGTGTGAAAGGATGACAGTTCTCTATCAACATCAAGAGGGTGTGAAAGGACGACGGTTCTCTGCCAACACTTGGAGGGTATGAAAGGATAACGATACTCTGCTGCACCGGAGATTGGTGGAAGAGAGGTTAAATGTACATGCATCTTTGCCTTGCTGTGGGAGCAAAAGGAGAGTCACTTTAGTAATAGTGCAATATCTAAAGAGGGAGTCTTTAGGGAGTGGACGTAGGTCTAGTTGGACCGAACCACTATAAATTTCTATGTTCTTTTATTTTTATTTTCAACATTTTTAATTTTTTGCATTTTTATTTTTATGGTTGGAAAGTTTATTTTTAAAAAACTTTTATCGTACTTAAAAGTATAAGAACAGTTTTTTAATATCCCAAGAAGTTTTAAATTACCAATTCCCCCCTATTAGTTAGCCTTGTGATAATTTCTTTAGGTCTAACAAACTATTCAGACTTTTAAAGAGCACTAAAAATAGAACTTGGAGATTTTTTTTAGTTTTGAAAGCATCATACCTTTGCAAAGGAGTCAATGGTGGCAGTGTGATGGGGCAACGACAATGATGCGAATGCACATAAATTTTTCTTCTCTTTTTTCACCTCTCTTTTTTTCTTTATTTCTTTTTTTTTTTTTCTTTCCCTTGCTATTTTTTAATTAATTAATAATAATAATAATAATAATAATAATAAATGTATAATACTAATAAATGATGATTCTTAATAGTAGTAATGATAACAAAAGTAAATTTTTGTAGTGGTGTTTTAGTGTTTCAGGATTGTAGATGGGTGTGAGTGTTGTTTGAGTGGGTTGTTTTGGTGTTTGAGTGAGAGGTGGAGGTGAGAAATAATAATAAAACTGAATGAGAGTTTGATACGTGGGCTTTATTTGAATAGGGAGAGTGTGAGGCAATGTCGTTTGTGGTTGTGTAATGAAGATAATAGGTGTAGTGTAGATAGAGGATTTGGAAATCATTGCAACTCCTATGGGCTGAGGAGGATGGTTGTTTAGTGAGTTCAGTTGAGAGGTGGAGTGTAGATTGAGTGGGTGTTCAGATGGAGAGGAAGTGAATTGGTGTTGGATTGGGTAGGGATCAGTTGACGATTGAAAGAGAACTTGGGTATGGCAGTCTATGACCTTAGTTGAGGTTGTGTCATTTGATTGTGAGGTAGATCAGGCAGGTGTGTTGACCTCGATTTTCGTTCGAGTGTCATTAAGGGCCTTTGATTGATTTAATCATGCCCCACTAGGTTCAATTCGAGCACGAATCAACTCGAGCTGAGTCAAATTAGGCTCGATCAGGTTTGTTTAAGCTCAATTAATCCGCCTAGGCCACGTCGAGTTTGTTATGGTTTGAGTCATCATTTTATTTAAATTTAATTGGGTTAATTTGAAAAAAAATCAAATTGACTCGAATCGAATCTAATTTTGAGTTTAATTTTAATTTGATGTGCTTAATTTAATTTTTTCCCTTCTCATGAACTTAAATTTATTATTAAATCAAGCAATCAAATCAACGGCTAAATCATTTTAATTCCCTTCTAATTAGCCTTAGGATGAATCATAGCCATAGATCTAAGGTCTTGATCATTTAAATACTCTTTTAGGGCTTTATGAGAGGAGGTTCTTGTTTGGATTCTCTTGTTAGCTGCTCTCAAACTAAACGTTTTGGTGTGAGAGCTCTTTTAACTTCTCCCCACCTCCTTCCACTCAAATCCACCGGTCAAATCTAGCCGACGGCGATCCTCCGACGAGATCAAGGCTAGATCCATCCAAGGCCTCGATCCGGTTGATCTAGAGCTTGTTTGATCGTGATTTCAACTAGAGAAATATACGAGGATAATCTATAAGCTTAATCGTATAAAGAACTTGAATATTCAACGGTGAGATTCCTCAAAACCTTAGATCTAGGCCACTACATTTAGATCTATATAGCTTTTTAATAAGTGTTTTTAAGAGCTTTCAAATATTACCCTATGCATTCTATTCATTATGCTAATCTATGTTTAAAATTTCATTAAATTTGAATGACTCCATCAAGAGAATGCAATTTCTTTTTTTTTTCTTTTCTTTTCTTCATTAAAAAAAAGATTAAAAATGAATTTAAAATTATTTTAAAATCTAAAAAATATATATACATATTATGTATCATTTTCTTCATTATTTTACCCTTTTAATTTTAAAATTAACTTTTTTTTATATATCATATATATTTTAAATTATTTAATTAAACCTAATTTAAGTATTTAATCAATATTTGAATTAATATTATATTAAATATTTTTATAAAAATAAAATATATTTTTTTCTTTAGTATGTTTTAAATAATTATTTAAAAATATTAATTAAAAATTAATTTTATTTATGGTATATTATATGTCATTTAGATAATTTCTACTATTCAATATTTAAATATTTATTTAATATTAATATTTATTAATTAATTTAAAAATAATAATAATAAATGATTTTTTTATGTTAAGTTATTTTTATAATCAGAAAATCTTTTTTTTAGTATTATTATTTTTATTTTTAAAAAATATTAATTATGTTTAATATTATTACTATTTTAAGTAATTCTTAATTATGTAAGCAATTAAATTTTAAAATTATAATTAATAATTAATTTAAATAATTTGAAAATTTATAAAAATTATTTTAAGATATATGATATTTTATTTTAATTATTTAGTTTTAGATCTATAAATACTTTCCTATTTTGAATTATTTCAAATAGTTAATAACTTAAATTTCTTAATTAATAATTAATTTAAAGTTTAAATACTTTCCAAATTCATAAAAAAAAATATTTTATTAAATTAATTTCAAAATCAGATATTTTTTTTATTATTTATTTTCGTTTTTTTTTTAATTTAACAAATATTTCCTATTTCAAGTACTTTCCTTAATTATTAATTACTTAAATTACTTAATTAATAATCAATTTAGTTAAAATTTAATTACTTTCCAAACTTATAAAAATTATTTCCCTTAATTATGCTAAATATCATAGTATTATTATTATTATTTTATTATTATTATTGTTATTTATTTAAAATATTTTCTATTTTAAAATACTTACTTTATATTATTAATTACCTAAACTATCTAATTGATAATTAATTGATTTAAAATTTAATTATTTTTCACATCTATAAAAATTATTTTTGTTAAATCATTATAAAAATCAGAAGATAATTTTTGTCATTTAATTTGTTTTATTAAATAATTATATTCTTATTTTAAAATATGTTTCTTAATCATTAATTATATAGATTATTTAATTAATAATTAATAAATTCAAAATTTGTTATTTTTCAAAACTTATGAAAATTATTTTTATTAAATTACTTTAAATTTCAGAAACTTTAATACTTAATTTAATATTTTTTTATATCTTATTTTTTTAATTATTTAAAATTCTTTTTTTTTTAACTTTAAACTTTAAAAATTCATAACTATTTTATTTTAAATCAGTTTTTCACGTACAATACCTTGTATTTTTCAGAAAATATGTATTTTCATTTATAAATATTTTAGGAAATAAAAAACATTTTTTTTGTCATATTTTTGTATTATTTAATTATGTGACTTTTTAAATAATATTTTAAAAAAATTAATATATTGATTATTTTAAAATTATAAAATTATTTTTAAACCTGTTTTTTAACCTCCTTGGGTGACCAGTGGATCTCTCTTATATTATGTATTTACTATGAATTGATCTATTTTTAATTAGATTATTAATTTCCAAAAATTATATATTTATAGTTATTTTAAGTATCTTCAAAATTACCTATATGTGTTAAATCATAATTTTTGAAGATCCACTATTTAAGAAATTTTAAACATAAGTTATTCATATGAAGAGCAATCATGGGGGAGTGGATTAGTGAATGATTGAGTCCCAATCATTCACTAATCTCTTCATTAGCTACATTTACTTTTTTTTATCGTAGTTTGCATATGTAGGATGCACAACCAATTAGTTTAGGCTCTCCTAGATCTAAGGACATGATGTGTTTATTTTGTTTGTGTACGCCAAGCATTATTACCCTAAGGGTTAGATAAAACCTCACTTCAGACTCCTATAACGTAGTGACATTCTAAGGACAATAACTAAGGACCCGTCTAGTGAATTTAGAAAAATTTGAGGAGCTAGGATAAATCCCGGATTAACATGAAAACTTCAGCACTTAAACTTAGTGATATACTAAACCTCTCAGAATTTTTTAGGAATTTTTAAGAGCTTCTAGACCCCATAATTAACCAACTATAATTTACCCGATAAATAGGGCCTCAAGACCTTCTAAAGATTCCAATAAATCCATTTCAACTCAAAAAATTATCCATAATAGCTTGAATTGTTTATAATTAAGTGCTTAACCTAAGATAATTAGGGAACCTTAGTTTGACCCTAATCTGACCCTTAACTTAGCCTTAATTAGAAATTACCTTTTTGCCCCTAATAAATCATTAAAAATTATTAAAAATTCCAAATTTTTTTCAAACACTTGGAAACACTTTCTAAAGTCATTCCTGACCCTTGAGGGTGATTCCAATTAGTTTAGAGCTGGTTTGGAACAAAATCATAAAATCACCCCTTTGTTAGATAATTTAGATAATTCCTTTAATTTCCTAGACTTTAGAAACTCATAACTACTTATAGAAAATTCCAAATTAGGCAAATTCACTTGCATTCAACTCTAATTAGGGTCTAATATTTATTAAAAATATTAGGATTCTAGAAACTAACTTAAATTAGAAAGTCAACTTTTTGATCAACCCCAACCTACAATCTAAGGCGCGAAACTAGGAAAATTTATAACTTTGCATAGGAAACTCCAAATCTAGAAAACTACTTGGCTACCTACTCATCCTAAGGTATATTATTTACCTAAAATGTTGGGAGACCTAAATCTAGCCTATTTTCTATAGTGACCTTTTGGATCCCCTTAGCCTAGTACCTAAAAGGACCCGGGACTTTCCAAAATTGGCTAATATAACGTAAACTTCAAATATCATCATCCTAAGTATTTAAAATTGATCAAAAAACTAAATTAACTAAAATGGATCCTAATTCATTAATATTTAGACTTTAACTAAAGTTCCTTTTTATGGTCTTTAACAAACCTGAACTCAAGGCAACTTTAACTAACTACACAACTTAGGATCTATCCAAACCACACAAGCATTACACACACATAGAATTATTTGCTAGGGCACCACTTCTAGATCTAGACTAGGCCGGTGTTTTCTTTTCTGCTGTGTGCCGTGATTTTCATAATTTTTATTGCATGTTGTGATGAAATTGTTATGTTTACTTACTTTTACTGCACTATGGGAATTGATGTGATGTGCGTTAGTTTTACCCCTAGATTAAGAATGATATATATATATATATATATATATATATATATATATATATATATATATATATATATTGTTCTTCTTGCAGGTGGTCATGCTCATGCAATAATAAAAAGGGGCACTGTCATGATTTCTAACAATATCTTATGTAGGTGCTTGCTTAGCCCCCCTAAATAAATGAGGGCTAATATCATTAATTAATAACTACTACAGGTGCTCCAAAGATTACTTAGCCCTCAATGATTAAGAGCATGACCAAGAATGTGGCTGTGGATGTGTACTTTTATTTTTATATAAAACTGCTTAGAATTTTTTTTATTAGGATAACCTTGCAGGGACTTTAGAATTTACTGCTATTTCATTTGATGTAACATTTGTAATAAATTATTAAGAGTTGTGAAAATGACTCTGAGTTGGGATATTCTTATCCAACTCGAATTCCAAAAGAAGAAGGCATCCTCATAGGGGAGAGTCTTCTTCCATTTGGAAGATCGAGTTTGATGGCTTTAGATATCCAAAGAGAAACGGCAATACCCCATACCAAGGGGGAATTGTCTCTTCATTTGAATATTCAAGCCACGACGAATCCAATGAGTCAAAGGAGGAGAGATCCAAAGAGTTCAAGGAAGAGAGATCCAAGGAGTCCAAGGATGAGAGTTCCAAAGAATCCAAGGAGAAAAAGACTGAAGAGCTGAAGAATTGAAAACTAATATCCCACTCAAAGTCATTTGCGTCAGTCATAGGCTTAAAAATCTGGGTTGTTGGCAGTGGTGCCCGGCCACTTTACTTTCTACATACACTGGGTTGTAATAAGGGCAGTTTGCCTATGAGCATTTAATTTGATTAGTTTATCTATATTGATGTGCTTCATTTATGCTATGTGCCTTTAGGGTTGCCTATTTTTCTTAGTTTGTTAGTAATTGCATGCCACTTTTGTTTTAACCTAGATACTCGTTAGGCTCTTTAAGGACTATAAAACTTTTTCTACTCATAATTAATATTTAAAATTTTAAGTTTAAATAACATAGAAATTTAACGAATCTAGTAAATTGCTAGAATTGTCTGAGGTCGCATTCATATTATTGCATCTCTCTTTCTCCTTTCTATGAGACACTTCCCCGCTTGCGGGTAGAGTCTGGATAATCTGGCCTATGAGGATGAGGTGCTGGACCTAGGGAAGTCTAGTCTCATTAAAAAAAATTATTTTTATATAAGCCTACTTTTAAAATCCAAAGCATTCATGATTTGAACTTTCAACTAGCATGCATTGCATTAGAAATTAACTAAATTAAATTTTAATTACATTAGTTAGGAGCATCTACCAACATAAGTCTATGACCAATTAGAAAACTCTCTAGATGTCGGTCATATTTCCAGAAACTGTATCATCCACCCATCTCTCAAAAATGTCTATACTATATGGTTTTAAAGCGATTAGGTGGTTAGCTGGCTCCCCAATCCAGGCTGGGATAAGTCTAGATCTTTGCACTGCATTTGTTAGGACACGGGTTTTAGTGTGCATAGAATAATAAGCCCAACTTAGATTTAGGACTCGAGTCTACTACACTCGGTCTCATAGTATGCCTAAATAGTGGGTAGGTCCATTCCTTTCTGGGACTATAAATCCTACTTTTTTGCGTCATAGGATGACGCCACCTCTATATTTTCTCTCACATATGTGTCGATTGCCTGGCTTTTATTTTCACCAGTTTCTTTCTAGTACCCTAGATCCTCCGAATGCTGGTGTGAACCACACATATTGATTCAGCCCTTCGGACCTTTCCTCCCTTTTGAGTAGGACTTCTTAGTCTATACCCTCGTGCCAATCCCATTTTTATGAAGGATAAAATATGATCCTTAATTGAGAATTTTCTCAGGCTCGGGCCTAGGATGTAATTAACCACGGGGGCTTGCACCCATGGAAAACTTGGGCCCACATCTACTAAACCCCATTCGAGCTGATGTATTGGGTGGGGGAAACCCATGACTGTGATCAGATCATGTATACTACTACCCATCGGGGTGCGATGGCGAGAGCCGCTATCCTCAAAAGTTAGTCGTATGCACGATCAAATCTTCCCTTCCATTGACCTGTTCGTGTTTGAGTGTAAAGGACTGCGATCATTTTGTCCTTCGGGATAGTGCGGCCATACTCTTTGCATTTGAACCCCACGAGCGGTGCTCTTTCGGAGGTCCACAAGGTGTGGAAGTCAAAGGTTGAGGCTATAGTCGGATAGAGAAGGTAAATTGATCATGAAGTGGAGAGGAGGTCGAGTATGCGGGAGCCGATATCTAGTTAAGTGCATGGAAGGGTTATGGAGAGGAGGGATGATTTGGTGGCTTGTAGTCTCTATAGGTGGATCAAAAGGATCTTGGCAAGAGTCTAGAAGTTGGCTGGTTGAGGTGCTCAAACATATTGTCTTCGTGTGAAATTGGATGGCAGGAAGTGGTTAGCAGTTGGTCGATCAGCTTGCAACAAGGAGAGGAGTCTGGTGTGGAATTGGGATTGAGGGAGGATTGTGGCTTGGGTCTTATATGAGATTGGAGTGGATTAAGGGCTGTTGTAGTTGAAGAGGGTAAGGAACAACTGTGGAAGCTTTGGTGGCTTCTATTGTGGAATCAGTATTGAAATTGGTTGAACCTCTCGACTGAGAGAAATAAGCGGGTGAGGGAGGTCTTCAACAAGGAAGGAACGAGAGGATTTTGAGCTCTCCTATGCGTAGAAAAAAAAATGTGGAGCTTTGTTTTGTCTTTGATTTGTTAGAGGGAGGAGGTTGCGATCGAGGCTACCGCTGCATGATTTACGAAGGAATTTTGGGAGGAGAAGCGAATGGGATTTTTGGGATTCAGACATAGCCGACACAGGAGATACAAAGTATTTTTTATTATAATTTTTTAAATTAATACTTATAATAATAATAATTTTTTTATTATTATTATTACATGAAATACATATGTGTGACAATCATCTAATATGCCTCAATTTGCGTGCCTTTTCTCAAAATTCATGCTTCACTGTCTCGGGATACACATTGATTCACTCACGCAAATTTCATTACAATAAATTATTACCATTTTTTAATATTATCAACATTTCAAACGTGACGATGAAGTCTATTTTGGGATCATACGTCATTCTGGTAGCGTCGCATGTCGATTTCGGGTGTTGGTCGCCAATTTTGATAGCTTTCTCCATAATTGATTGTGAGGGGCTCCTTCTTAGGAAAACATGACACTATGATTGTAACAACACAGTCTGTTTGACGATCGAAGGTTGTTTGACCACTTAAGTGATGTGTCGCCCCCGCCGACCATCACTTAAATCGGGCGACACATCACTTAAGTCACTTTGTTTTGCATTTCTTTAGAGTAGGGGTCAACATCTAACTACTATCATATGACTATTGTCTCTTGTATACTTCATTGCTAATAGCGTCAATAAATATCATCACCTATAAGGCTGATGCACATTATCAATATCAAAATTGATGTCCATCGACTTTGTTGCTATAAATATCAATGCACACCATTGTATACAAGGCCGATGCGTGCTATTGATGCATATCGTTAATACATTCCATCACCTTTAAGGTTGATGCTTGCCATTGATATGTATAATTAATACACACCATTGCCTATAAAGCTAATGCACTCCATTGACACCAACATTAACTTTGTCATCTATCATTGCTCATAATGTTGATGAATGACTTTGCCCTAATAAGATTTATGGAGTCAAATACCAACTCTAATTCTCAATAAGATTTTACTAAACATTTTGGTCTTTGGTCTCTTCTCCTCAAAAGAGAACAATCAAACTTACCATTAAACATCTATTGAAGACAATTCTAATGCCTCTAGACACTTACAACTTCTACCATAGAATTAAATTATTTCAACTAGCCATATTATGTGATTTTATATCACTTTTTTAAATTTTTACGAAAAAAAACTTCAATGTCTCTTGCAACTTTTTTTTTTATTTGTATATGTATTGCATCTTCATACAAAGCTAAAATGTTATTCTCTCGCACTCTACTATCACAAATATATAGCACGTTCACAAACAAATATATATGAAAGTAATTTTAGATTAGATCCTATCATGAGCCAAATAATCTCAATCAAAGAAATAATCCTTCATGTGCATTTTCTTTTGGCGCAATAAAACACCCCACCCTAACCGACATATTGCTTCTCCCATTTTGGTTGGGAATTTATGAAGGAAATGCTTCAGACAACTAGACTTAGAATATATGGACACTTGTTCATCAGTTCTATTATATCAAGGCTGGTCAAAACTATTGAACAAATTACCATTAAAAATTTTGGGTTAACATATCTTAATTTAAATTTAATTATGAATTTTTTTTTATTTTATTTTGAGCGGAATATAATGGAGTAAGTAGTTAATATAATTATATTACACTCATTAAAATAAGTCAGTGCTTAGAAAATTCATAATTATTAAATTTGATCAATTTTTTTAAAGATCAGTTGAGATATTCTCAAGCAGGAGAAATTATTAAGTTCGGACACTGCACAGGTTTTTTTTTCTGTCTACATTAAAAGCGCAGTCAAAGCACATTAACTGTAGCAGCTGCGCTTTGATTGCGCTTTTACTGTAGACAGAAAGAAACCTGAATGATTCTCTATGTCTGATGTTCGAACCTAATAATTTGCCCTCAAGTAGACTGCACATTAGACCAATTGGATGATCAATGTCCATCAGATCAAGTAGGGTCAATCTACTGGCTAGCTTAACAGCCCACAAACAACATTCATTTTGAATTTAAATACTCAGCTTCTTTATTATTGCAAACAGCAGTGCTACGCATGACCCATCAATGAAATGGGCTAGTAAACATCGGACTCGTTCAGATTGACGGAAATTATTAGGTATGGACATCGGACCTAAAAATAAGTCCGAATATCTAATTAAAAATTGACACGTGGATGTGTTTTGACTGTGCTTTTTGACTGCACTTTGTCTGCGCTTTGACTGCACTTTGTCTGCGCTTTGACTGCGCTTTGACTACGCTTTGACTGCGCTTTACCTGCACTTTACGCACACTTTACCAACGCTTTTGACGCACTTGATTTAAAATTCCATGGAAACGTATACATTTCATATATCAATATTTTATTTGAGTCCTGATGTATCTCTATGTCCAGTATCTGGACCTAATAATTTTCTCAGCTGACACCCCTACTTCTCTCTCCAACCTGGCTCGCTCAGATTACAAAGCTGGAAGGGGTCGGTAAAGGCGCTGGCTGGATGTGGATGGGGAAACTAGTTGGAAGCCGGAAGGATGAAGATCCGAAAATTGGAAGTTTTGAAATTGAATTGCTGTATAAGAGAAACATTGTGGAAAGTGGAAACCTGCAAACCCCACTTTTCGTCTCTCTCCTTCTTTCTCTGCTTCTCTTCCACATTCGCACCACGATCTTAATAAGTTTCCTCTTCTAGTCCGTCAGTGTATATCTGGAGATAACGCGAGCTTTTCAGGAATCGCCATCGTTTCCACTTTTCCGATTTTGAGGAAGTTTGTGCTTTTATAGGCGGCTAAGAAATGGTAATAAGGAGGAGCTTCTGGCGGGCGGCGTCCTCGTTGTTGGTGTTGTTTTTCTTGCTTCGTTGGAGTGCGGTCGGTGCCCAGAAGCTCGGAGCGTCTCCATGGCAAACCTTGTCTGGTAATTTCTATTTGTTCTCAGTTTCCTTCTGGCGGCCATCTATCTTAATTAAGCTTGATTTTTTAGGGTGGCAGGAATTCTGGTGATGGGTTTCCTTTCATGAATGCTAGCACATTTGAGTCTTTTTTTGGGATTCTAGTTAGTAATTTATCACTGTTTTTCTGGCTTTCTGCAAAGGTTTCCAAGAAACAGATGATGTTCCTTTGATGGCTTTATTGCGCGTTTATCTCGATGATATTTGCTATAGGAGATTGTTGTTTGATCTTAGTTCACTTGCTGTTATTTTTTCTTTCCTTTTTTTTTTTTTTTTTTTAACTTTTGAGTTTGATCTGACCTGGTGTTAGATGGCCAGTCTGTCTAGTTTGAGATCAAAATTTAGCTTTTTCATGCATATATTTATATCTTTTGAAGACAGGGGTCCCTGATTATCCTTTTTACCAATATGCGTTTTTTTTTGGGTGTAAACCAATATTTGTGCCTTGTATGCTATCGTCAGTCAATGTTCATAGATATATGTATACTGTTAATAGTTGAATCTTTAATAATTGGTTTCCAAGAGTCACGTTATCAATCAAGTATTACGTGATTACAACTATGAATTAGAGACTTAAATTGCAGCACCAATTGTGGAGTAGACTTTAGAAAATAGATTTAAGTGGTTTGAACTTGCGCAAGAGACGCGTCTAGTAGGATGGGAGAAAGAATTTGTGGAAAATACTTGGAAGTTACAACGGTAGAGCAAAGGTAAGTTGACTAGAAGTTGTGGAATAAGATTTTCATAAACTTGAGTTAACAATATATGGAACACTCAATAGGAAAAGGAACATATGGGTTGAGATAATTCATAATGATGATCTGGAATAGTTGGGATAAATGATAAATCTCAAGCTAATTACTTATTTACGACGTTGATAAATGAGATCTCTAGGTTGCTAGTATCAACCTTATGAGACATTTTCATGCTTATGAAATTCTATATTTCTATGATTTTCTCGTTGACATTTATGCTAGGATTTGTAATATTTTAATAACATTTGTATATGATGTTTTTTATCTTTCAATAATAAAACCTTCAAATATAAAATTATAGTCACAAATGTCAACTTATATAAAATCAAATTTACTTGAAAACTGAATTTGATCACCCCTTTTTTGTGGAGGCCTAGGTATGGCGATAGATCAATTCTAATAAAGAAGACAAAATTGATTGTTACATAATACTCTGAACCTATAAATATTTCTTTAGTATAATTTTGAAATTAAAAGGTTAAATTGTTTTTATTATTTTAAGATTATAAAGTTTACTTTATTTAGGCAGTCCTTAAATATAAAATCATTGATTAATTTACTTCAATATGCGAACCTCCCTGGGCTATGCATTGGGTCACCCTTTTTGGACCATCCATTTGGCTGCTGGATATTTGAGCTTGATGCATAGCTATATCATCATCAATGTCTTCCTTACTATTTGGGTCTGTTTTTATGAATCCTAATGTTTCATTCATTCCGCAGTGTTCTTTCTAATGTATCAAATTTATTCTTAACAAATCATTTTGAACAACTTCTTTCCATGTTAACCTAGGTCTACACCTTCACTTTTCTACTTCTTTGATACTAATTTTTTCTACTCATTTAATTGGCATATTTTTAATCTATTTTTTGTGTCCAAATCATCTAGTTCTATTTTTTATTGACTTATCTTCAACAGATATTAGTCTAAAAGTCAACTGTGGATTTTACTTCCCATCTTGAATGATTGTCCACCTTCCTTTAAATTAAAATTTGTGATTATTATTATGAATTATGATATGTTATAATTAAGATGAACGAGTATATGTGATCACCCTCTTGTTAAAGAAACCACTATATGCTTAATACAAGGATCACTCCACCTTCCTAAAGAGATTAGGCCATATTTGGCTTCATAGTAATACATTACATATTTTAAATTATTGCAGCTGTTTTTCCTTCTAGGGATGCCCAAAATCTAGTGCTTAAGTAATATATTTCTCTTTATTTTTGACCATTCTCCCTCCATAAATGTATTGACTGAATTTTTTCATGTTTTAGGCTTGTTTTAGTTAGTTATTTAATATTTATTCTTATTGCCGCACCCGTGTCCTATATTTTTAAATAAAGATGCATTAATCCGTGGGACCAATTGTATGTGCCCCAAATACTTCTAAAGCAATGATAAACTGACCAAGCTGGCATTGATTGCTTGAATTCTATAAAAACCACATATGTAACATATATGGATTTTTATTGAATGAATGAAATTATGTTATTTTCTTACAGCACTTGAAAATTTGTTTGATGACCATTCTTCTCTTGGGTTGATTTGTGAATCAATCATAGTTGAGGTTTGTTAGCCTTAACATATATTATACTTTCAGTCATCCATCATACACTCATCTTCCCTACAAGAGCTTTTCACTTAACTACGTCAAAATCACTACATTATTTGGGTAGCTGATAATCAATTTCAATCGATTGGTATTAAAGAAAAATCTAGTAGATCTATTAAGTCAAGGATGATTCTTTTTAAAAGTTAGAAAAACCTTGCTTAAAATTTCTCATTGTTCAAATATCAAAATTTCCTCTCTCTATCATCTTGATGACTAATACGTTTTTCAATTAACTTGATTCTAGACTCAACAAATTTGAAATAATGATAAAGCATGTTTTGTTAAACCAACAACATGATTACAATTCTACACCCAAAATCCTCCATAAAACCCCAAATAAGCCTTCATACAAAACCATCTTCTTGAAAACACCCTTTCCTCATCTCGAACAAAAGTTCATCCTACACCCTTTGCTCCATGGTCACTTGTTAACCCACCTCCAAATCAAATATACCAACCATCCCAAATACAAACTTTTCCCATTCAAGTAATGCCACAACAATGACAAAACATATCACTTTTGTTCAACTAACCACTTTGCAAGCATCCAAGATAATGTTATATAGTTCAAGATTCCCTCAATACAATGTTATTTTATCACTAGTAGTTCAAGCAAGTTGATTTCTAAGAAGATTGTGTTAGATCGGTCCAATGGACAGGTCCAACCGGTCCACGTCGGACCGGCCCAACGAAACAGAGGCGGAAGAGTCTGCCTCTTCATGTACACGCGATCAGACCACGATTCTCACAACGTCGTTTAGAAAGGTTTTGAAGGGAGTCTAGGAGGGAAATTGAATGTAGGGACTGTTTAGAGATTTTCTTTTGAATTGTATGCATTAAATAGTTTGTTTTCCTAGGGTTAGGGCATCTTGAATTTGGTTGAAATTTGAGATCTCTTAGGTTTAGGTTTCTTTTGGGCTCTAGCGACATCTAGAGATTTGTGAGAGATCGATCCTCCTATCGAATCGAGGATCAATTATATCTTGTTGTTTTTCTTCTTCTACCAGTGAATTTCAAGTATTTTTTTCTCATATTTTCTACAATTTTGTGGGAAAAATGCTGCTCACTGCAGATTTTTTCTCTGTTTTCCATTATTTTGGGCTATTTTTAATCAAATTGGTGTCAGAGCAAGTCTTGGAACCATCGGGGGTTAATTTCTTGAAATTACAGAGGCAAATTTTCATCTGTAGGAACCAAAATTTTTTATGGAGACTAAGAAGGTAGATGCGCTGAAGGAACGTTTCGTAGGGGAAATGAATAAGATAAAAACAATGGTGCATGAAAAAATGTCCTCTATAGAAGTGCAAGTAGATTTTTTACGGGATATGATGAAGAAGATGTTGGAAATTCACAACCAATCGGTAGTTTCATTTGCGAAAGGGCCAGAAGGAAAGAATACGAATTCTTAAATTCGTAAGGATGAAGACAAGGTGGAAATCATAGAGTGAGAAGGGAGAAGACCTCATCTGGAGCCTTTCCAAAGGGAGGATAGAGGAATTAGGCATGGGGAAAGGTATGGGTATGGAGGGCAGGAGCAAAGGGGTGCTGATTGGGAACACCGGGAGGGATATTATGATTGTCGAGGTGCTGAATTTGAAGGAAAGAGGGGAATTTGAAGGGGGTTTGGGTTATGACAAGGCGAGGGAAGACCGAGAGACGTGGGGAGGGTTAAACACTTAGGAGAGGGGAAGCTATGGAGGTATAAGGGGGAACAGGGGAGATCAAAAGGTGAGGAAGCTGAAGATGCCCATATTCGAAGGGGAGGATGCATATGGATGGATTTATAAGGTGGAGAGATATTTCGCCATCAATGGGTTGATGGATGAAGAGAAATTGGCAGCAGCAGGCCTATGTCTAGAGGGGAAGGCATTGTCATGGTACCAATGGCGGGACCAGAGGAGGCCTATAAGGAGCTGGAGAGCATTCGAGGACTGTTTATTAAAGCGTTTTCAAACTGACGGGGGAGGAGACTTCTACGAGTAGTTTTTCATACTGGTGTAGGATGGATCAGTGGAAGACTATCGGGAGACGTTCGAGTACCTGACCAGTTAGGTGGAACGATTATCATAGTCTGCTTTGGTGGGGAACTTCAGGAAGGGACTTAAGATAGAAACCAGAGTGGCAGTGAAAGTCATGATGCCTTGTGACTTGAGAGAGACCCATAAAATTGACCCAACTGATGGAAAATCAGAAGAATCTAGGAGTAGCAGCTCAGGAGGAACTTACAGGATGGCGACTACTCATTTAGCACCCAAGGGTCTGGCATCAGGAGGATTTCATGAGACCACCAGGGAGAAGCCATTAGGTGGAGGGAGTGGGAAAAATTTTAAGAGGCTTACAGAGATGGAGATACAGGAGAAGAGAGCAAATGGGTTATATTTTTGGTGTGATGAGAAGTATACTCCAGGGCACAAGTGTAGGGATCAAACTCTTCAGGTTCTTACCGTTTGTGATGACGAGGAAACTGAGGGAGGTGAGAGAGAGATGGATGATAAGTTGCATCTGGATGTGGCGGAGGTCTCCCTGAATTCAGTAGTAAGATTAACTTTGAATCATACAATGAAGGTGAAGTGGAAAATAGCAGGCAGGGAGATGGTAGTATTGATTGACAGTGGGGCTACCCATGATTTCATTCTCATTCAGGTCGTTAACCAACTAGGAGTGAAATTGGTGGACACCAATTATTATGGGTGATGATGGGTACAGGAAAGGTGGAGAAAGGCCAGAGGATCTGTAGAGTAGTGGTGTTGACCATCTAGGGGATTCATGTAAGGGAGGATTTTCTTCCACTAGAGTTAGGAAGGATTGATGTCATCTTGGGGATTAAGTAGTTGCAAACCTTGGGGGAAACCAAGGACAATTTGGGAGCACTCACGATGGAATTATTGTTGGATAGGAGAAAGGTGGTTATAAGGGGAGATGCAGGGCTATCCAAAATCTTGGTATCACTTAAGATCATGGTTAGGAGCATATAGGAGGTGAGGGAAGATTATCTGGTGGGACTACACAGGCTGGAGGTTATCACATTGGAGGAGGGAGGGGCTATCCAAAGTCATGGTATCACTTAAGACCATGGTTAGGAGCACACAAGAGGTTGAGAAAGATTATTTAGTGGGACTACACAGCTGGAGGTGATCAGATTGGAGGAGCGAGCGGATGTTTCTCTTTCAATGCAGCCCTTGATTCAGTTCGATAAGATTTTTTAGCCACCTCAAGGATAGCCACCTCCATGGGAACACGAGGATATTTCCACCTTGAGGACAAGGTGGATCTTTGAGATGAGAGTTTTGTTAGAGCAGTCCAATGACCAGTCTAGCTAGTCCACGCGGGACCGGTCCAACGAAATAAATGCGGAACAGTCCGCCTCTTCCTATACACGCAATCTGACCACGATCCTCACAGCGCCGTTTAGGAAGGTTTTGGAAGGGAGTTTAGGAGAGAAATTGAATGTAGGGACTGTTTAGAGATTTCTTTTGAATTGTATGCATTAAATAATTTGTTTTCTTAGGGTTAGGGCATCTTGAATTTGGCTAAAATTTGAGATCTCTTAGGTTTAGGTTTCTTTTGGGCTCTAGCAGCGTCTAGATTTCCTTTTTTTTGTATCTTGCTGTTTTTCTTCTTCTACTAGTGAATTTCAAGTGTTTTCTCTCAAATGTCCTACAGTTTTGTTGGAAAAACTACTGTTTACTGCAAATTTTCCATTATTTTGGGTTGTTTCCTATCATATTGTAAACATTTTAACTCTGAGGGCAGAGTTTTTGGAGTGGAATGCATAACATGAAAAAAAAAAGGAACAGCCTTACATTAGGATGTTTATATATCTTAGGATTGCTTACATGTTGATAATAGTATGGAAGAATTCTTACGTAAATTCAAATATGAAGACATAAGGAAATCATGGATTTCACTTTGCCTCATCATGATTGACCACCTCCTTCAAAATTCAAAATTGTGATGATTAAGATTAATCATGACAAGACACAAGTACATGTGATAATCCTTTCATTAAAGACAAAAGATGCTTAATTCAAGCATCACTCCGCCTTTCTAAAGAGACTAGGACAAATTTCCACTTTATATGAATGCATTACATATTTAAAATTAGCACCACTTGCTTTTCATTTAGGGATATCCAAAGTTGAGAGCTTAAAGATTGTATTATTTTTCTTTAATTTTATGACCACTCTCCTTCCATAAATATTGTGGCTGAATGTTCTTTTTCGTTAGGCTTCTTTTAGTAGTTTATTTATTATTAAATTCTTTCCTTTATTAATTAGAAATGTTATTAATCAATGTGAATGATTGTAAGTAACCTCAAATTATTTCTAAAGGAATGATTGTTAGGATGCACTAGGATGAACTGCTCGAATTAGATAAATACCTCATATGTGATCTTATTTGCATTATTATAGAATGAATTAAATTATGTTGTTTTGTTACAATCTTTTCTAGTAGAATCAACCACAATTGAAAGTTTGTGTACCTTAACATAGCTTCCACTCTCAAACATCCACCCTATACTCATCTTCTCTATCAGAGTACTTAACTTTACTATATCAATATTATTATTACATCATTTGGGTAGCCCATCATCATGTTCCATCACATATTTTACTACCCTACACTTTATATAACATTACCAAAATAATTGTATATTTATAATTTTTTATTTTAAATCTTTATGATATCTTATTATCACATTAATACTCTCAAGATTCTTCTCTATTTAAATGATCTAAACATTTCTCTAGAAATTATATTTTCAATTATTTCTACATTTTTCTATGTAATAAATTTAAGGCACTTGACTGAATAATATGATGAGTCTTTCCATGTTGAAATTTGCTAATTTTCAATTTGATCTTTCTTGGTCATTAAATTTATTTATTTATTTATCATAAAAGAGACTATCAGTGGAAGGTTGATTTCCAGTCTCCTTGATTATGACGCTAATACTTTCTCATAAAATAATTATTAAATTTGAGTTTTTGCAGGTGATGCCCCTGTTGTGATAGCCAATGGTGGCTTTTCTGGTTTATTTCCTGGCTCTAGTTTAGATGCTTTTAGTTTTGCTCTGATAGCGAGTTCAACTGATACAATATCATGGTGTGATGTGAGACTAACGAAGGACAGTATTGCCGTTTGTCTACCAAACTTGAAGCTAGACAATTGTACTGACATTACATATCATTATCCTCAAGGAAAGAAAGACTATCTTGTTAATGGCGCATTGACCCAGGGGTGGTTTTCTGTGGATTATACAATGAAAGATTTAGAAAATGTAACTTGTAAGTTCGTCTTCTTATGGAAAACCATTCACATTTGCTTGAATTTTTCTAACTGTAATCCAAAACCTTTCATGGGCTTTTATTAGTTATTAGCATGTGAATATATTTTGTATGATCTTACTGGAAGTGCATACACATGCCAATTATGCTGGTTGCATACACATCATTTACACATTTTAGCAGTTATGCCATCGAAGCTTGCTCTAATCATTTCCTCTTTAATGTTTTGTTAAATTCTCTTGATTAGTCACGATAGATTGCTCATAAACAAGCATAAGTTTGCACATTCATGACTTAGAAAACCAAACTTATTCTATCAACTAACTGGTGTCTTGTATGATGAAAGTATGATCAATATAGTTATAGCAAAATGTTACTAGGTGATATCTCTATTTTTATTTTTTTAGTTTGATTATTTTAGGGTAGAAAAAACCTCTGTTTTTAACAATTGTGATTTAAAAGTTTCGTTCACAATTAGATGATATAATAACCATCTTTCACTATTTGAGCAGTGACACAGGGAATTTATTCTCGAACATTTAGATTTGATTTCAACACGTATCCCATCCTTTCTGTTGAACAAGTTCAAAAACAAGTTGATGGATCACCGCTATGGCTTAATGTACAGGTACTATTCTGTTCAATTATACTTCTGCATATACCATTATGGCATCAGCTAAATGCTAAGCTTCAACTTTATTGAAGCTTTACTGATCATTTCAACTTCTCTATTATCCCACAGAATGATATTTTCTACAGTCAACATAACTTAAGTATTAGAAGTTACATTCTTTCTCTATCAAAGAGTGTTATAGTGAACTATATCTCTTCACCTGAAGTTGATTTCCTAAGGAGTATTGTGGCAGGATTTCAGAAGTCCAAGACTAAGTTGGTTTTCCGTTTTCTTGGGAAAAATATTACCGAACCTTCCACAAACCAGACCTATGGAACATTGTTGAAAAATCTTACCTTTATCAAGACCTTTGCGACTGGCATCCTTGTTCCTAAGAATTACATTTGGCCAGTTACAGCTGATCTATATTTAGAATCACAAGCCACCTCCATCGTTAGCGATGCTCACAAGGAGGGATTGGAAATATATGCAGGAGATTTTGTCAATGATATCGTCATTCCATACAATTATAGTTATGATCCTTTAGCTGAATGTATTTCTTTTATTGACAATGGTGAATTCTCCGTTGATGGTTTTCTAACAGACTTCCCTGTAACTCCATCAGAAGCCATAGGTGATGTTTTATTGTCTTCATTTGAGCACCTTAACTATAAAATTAAGCATGTTTTGTTTCATTTGAAGAAATTATACAATAACTATCTAGGAAAGCCATTTCTTTGGCATGATGGTCCAGGGAATCACTTGATGAACAACATTCATCTTGTCTTATTAGCTGATTTGTATGCTCTCCATTTACAATGTGATGGTATGGAACAATGCACAAATCCTAACTTTGAAATATGCTTTGGATGGATAAGATTAATTTCTACAAAACCAATTAGATATTGAAAAAAGAATGTTTAATAAATCACAAAATGTCTAAAATGATTTGCAATGTTATATAGGGGTAATTGTGTCATGCGATTAGCATTGTAAACGGTGAAAATACAAATTCTCAGTCAATCATGCCATGCCATATTTGATAGAAATGGTTAAATAGTAAAAATAACACTGATATCATTTACAAATTTTAGATTTCTTATCATTTATTTTACCAAACCTTCATTTTATAGGTTGCTTTTCTCATCTCAACAAAAGCAGCTTGGACCATGGTACGTCCCTTCTTATTTGATTTGCTATAACTTGACCCCTATTCTGACTTTCATATCTCTATCATTTCATTATTTCATTTTTAGGAAAACCTGTCATCCTTTCGCACAATGGAGCAAGTGGAGACTACCCTGATTGCACTGATCTTGCTTATAGTAAAGCAGTTACGGATGGAGCAGATATTATTGATTGTCCGGTACAAGTAACCCAAGATGGAGTCCTCATATGCATGAGTTCTATCAACTTAATGGATTATACTAATGCTGCACAATCCATCTTCAGATCTCGTATTTCTAATATTCCAGAACTTCAAAACACTCTTGGAATATTCACTTTTAATCTTACTTTGGAAGAGATTCAAAAGAATTTGAAGCGTAAGTTTATAATAATTTCCTTGAAACATGTTATCTTTTTCCTAATTGCAATATTTATCAAGAACATATTGTGATCTAATTTCCAAAATATTTTTAGTTTGAAATTAAAATTTCACATGAGTTTTGGATTTGGAAAAAATGAACCTTTTAAATGTTCCCATTTTCAAAGTATACACTATTTTGGGTACCATTTTGATATAATTTATGTTGTGTAATCTTCTTTGATTGATCCTGAATTAATAATTTTTCTATTTCTTCTTTGTAGCTTCTATATCAAATCCAAATCCAGATGTCAATTTCAAAATTGTGCGAAACCCACTCTACAAGACTGCAGGAAATTTCATGACTTTATCCGACTTTTTGTCGTTTGCCAAAGATAAAGCCCTATCAGGAATATTGATTAATATAGAGGTGAGGATAGTAAATAAATGATTTGGAAGGCCACCATGAACAAAAACTTATTTTAGTATGCAAACATGAAATAAATGAATTTTGAAGTGCTAAAATAGAGAAAGCATAAGCCAATTTTGACATGTGCTGAAAAAGAAGTCAGGTCCTACCATGATTGGAACTCAAGATCTCTTGCTTTGATAATGAACAAACACAAAAGCTTATTTAGGCAAGGGATTTACTTAATATTGGTAAAGTCTAAAGTGATATAAACTGATAAAATAAAATTAAAAACATGTCAGAAACATGAGCAGTAAAATGATACCACAAATTCTTGAAATGTATTCCTAAACCTTTCTAGTGACATTGCAACCATATTTGTATCCATATTTGCTTGTTTCCATTTGGTTTATTGAAAAATTGAGATTCTCAAGTGAGAACTCTGATCATTCAAAGAATATTTATATTGTTTAGATAAATATATTTGTCTCTGCTTTTCTTTTCCTCATAAAATCATGACATGTCCATCTATAAGTTCACATGCCAATTTTATCTTTCCTTATTGTTTTGCATTTTTAAGTACTACCAATTTGACATGGTTTGGTCGCTTGCCACTGTAGAATGCAGCATTTCTTATTGAAAAAGTAGGCATTAGCGTCATTGACGATGTCATCTCTGCCTTGAATGATACTGGCTATAATAAGCCAAGTGCCCTTGAAGTCACAATTCAATCCAGTGATAGTTCAGTTCTCGTCAAGATGAAGCAGCAAACCAAATACAGGCTCATGTACAGGATTGATGAGACCATTCGAGATGCTGCAGCTTCCTCAATTGCAGACATAAAGAAGTTTGCGGATTCTGTTGCTGTCAACAAGGAATCCATTTACCCTGATACTAGCTATTTCATTGTCAATGAGACGAATCTTGTTAACAGTTTACAAAATGCTGGGCTGCAAGTTTTTGTATGTGTTCTACGGAATGAATTTCCCTTTCAACCAGTGGACTTCTTCACAGATCCTTATGTGGAGATAAACACATACGTCCAAGGAGCCTCGGTGGATGGAATCATTACCGACTACCCTGCTTCGGCAAGAGCATACAAGAGTAAGTTACCCATTGCAATTTTTTCGTCAAACTACTAAGGCTTCGTTTGGGACAGCTTTCTTATTGCTTCTTAAAGCAGCTTCTTCGTATAAAATTAAAATTTTTGTACTAGGAAGCTGCTTTAAGAAGCAGAAAGAAAACCGTCTCAAATGAAGCCTAAATGTCCATTTGAATAATTAAATTTATGTTGTTGACTGCACATACCCTCAAAATTTCTTCCATGCCCACACTTTTTTGGTTAAGCTTTTACTTTTTAGTTATTTGTACTAAATGCTTCTATTCATGAAGAATAAAATCAACCTAAATGTTTCATGATTGCAAGGGTAAGTCCTATAACTTTATAAATGAGCAAAAGCCCATAATACTCACTTCTGTAATTTAGCGCTGAACTGGCAAGTTTTTTTTTTTCCTTAAACCGTACATCAGGTGATCATGCTTTGTGGCATGTATGGATAAAAAATCTAACGTTTCGAGTTACTTTATTATCTTTATTTTTATAAATAATTTGATAAAATTTTTTTTTTTTATAATTTTGTACAGGAAATTCTTGTAGGAATTTAGGAAATAATATGCCGAACTATATGAAACCAGTTCAAGTTGGGGGTTTGAAGCAGCTTCTGGTTGCATCGGCTCAGCCGCCGGTTCTATCTCCAATGCCACTTCTTGAAGACTCTGATGTGGTCGAGCCACCTCTACCTTCTGTTAGTCCTGTAAATCCCTCAACTCCAACTCCCCCAAATCAAGGGAATGCTTCAGCTCCAGCTAACCAACATTCAAAGAGCTCAATATTAAGTCCTGTTTCATCGATGATGATCATCTCAGTATTGGTGATTATTGGTTCTCTTATATTCTTCTAAGTTGGATTGATTAATCAAAAGTTTGGAGCTTGCTGTCTTGAGTTGCTACCAAGTCTCTGGATGTGGAAAACTCATTTTCTATCAATGTCACTGGTAGATTTTGGTACATATTGTGCTGTATTCTAATCTTGAAACTTTGAAGTAAGGCTCTCATTTTAATTTTTCAACTCCATATATTTTTAATGAGCTCACTTAATCAGTTTTTGTATTGTAAAGTTTCTTAAGTGCCACATTTTATGAAATTGAATGGTGTGCATCATTAATGGAATTTGCATTGATTGATTGTGAAGCAAAAATGGTACTTGCCCTAAACAGACCAATTTAATTGAGATGTTTTGGTACATATTATATTATGATAGATTTGAAAATTATTAAATTTGCTTTGGAATTAATATTGCTTAAGAAGAATTTTTATTTAATTAATTTTAAAATAAATCAAATTGTTGTGTGTTAGAATATATGTGGTGATAGAGTGGAATTTTCATCTAAGCGTTGTACGGATATCTAATATATAAATAAAAGAAAATGAGACACCATAATTTTTACGTGAAAAATCTTAGAAAGAAGAAAAATCACGGGACCACGTCCAATTGAAATGATTCCACTTGTATTTGATTAAATTACAAGTGGTAGACTCATCCTTAAATTGAGGACTCATCCCTGAAATTGAGGACGATCATATTACAATAATCAACCGTCAGGTTGAAATCCAGTTACAAGCAGAGATAATAAATCAGACAATGTTTAGTGGTCGGGCAAAAATTAGGCTTCAATTGATGGTTCTCACAAAAATCTGGCGTTAGTCGGTAGTCGGGTAGAAGCATGGAG
Organism: Dendrobium huoshanense; assembly: GCA_016618105.1. NCBI lineage: Eukaryota > Viridiplantae > Streptophyta > Magnoliopsida > Asparagales > Orchidaceae > Dendrobium > Dendrobium huoshanense. Next base: position 26,865,324 of record CM028355.1, read on the forward strand.
TCAGTCGACGATCGAATAGAAGTTCAACATTGATCGGCTGCCAGGTGGAAGTCCGACGTTAATTGGCGGCCGGGTAGAAGTCCAGCATCGATCGGCTACTCGGTGGAAGTCTGGCATGGTCGAAGAGGGGTCTGGTGGTAAGAGAACTCAAGTTTCTCTTCTTCCGCCTCTTCCTTCCTTACTTGCTTGGGACCCCATAAGAAATGAGGGGACTATTTATAATTTTTTAAGAGTGGCATGGATAGGAAATAGGAGGAAGATCAAGGGTAAGTTGGGAGTGGTTTGAATGGATAAACAATGTGGATTCCCTTGATCCTGGACCATTTACGGGGCATTAAATGTCTTAATGATATCAAAATTTGACAATCTTAAGCTCGTTTGATTCGACTATAACATGTCGTATTTGAAAATCAGTTGGTCATCCAATTTATGTTTTGAACTTTCCAAATGTGCTACGGGTCTTTAATTTGGACCCGTTTAAGCTCGGATTGAGTTGAATTTGGTGTCATTGGGTTCATATTTTTGAGACATTTTGTTTGATTTTATGTTTACTGATATCGAAGTTTGGATGGTCCCAAATTTAATTGTGGAAGTTTCAACCTTGATTCTGCATTGAGATTTGTGCCTGATCAAGATAATTTTTCGCTAATATATTAGTTGCCCTCTTATTTTTGGACATCAAAGCTCCAGAAGTTTGAAAATACATATCATAACTTTTCAAATTATTTGAATGAAAAAGTTATAATTTTCAGAAAATTACAAGGCATGGTTATCCCCTTGACATCAACGTGGACCTTCCCTCGGGGACGTGAACCAAGTAAAATACCCTTAATTATAATTTAAGCGTGTTCAAAAGTTAACGAGTTGATTAGAGCAAAATTTGCTGAAAATTTACGCTCCAAAATATTTTAAATTACTTGAAATTGATTATAAAAGTTTTGTTGAGCTCCGAAAGTGTCAAAATTAGATCCGCAATATAAAAAAAAGTTCATGGGACCCCAAAAACATCTGATTCAAATTGTGAGGGCCAAAAATTTTTGGATGGAAGAGCGGAGGGTGGGGCAGTAAAAAAATGACGTTAACTATAACTACCCCGCGTTTATTTATTTTTTTTGGGTTGTGGGGCCCACTTGAACTTTCTTTTGGGGTGGGGCCCATCAATTTTATTTTCAGGGAAAGAGAATTTTTCTCTCTTCTTTTTTTAGAGAGAATTTTTTTCTCTTATTTTAAAAGTCAAAATATTCTTATTCTTGAAATATTCCTAGAATATTTGTGGAATATTCTAACAGTTGAGGTCTTCCACTTTTTTGAAAAGTCAAAATTGCTCCTCTTCTCCTTCTCCTTTCTTCCACTAACTTTCTTACAGTTGAGGTCTTCCACTTTCTTGAAATGGTGGTATCCCTTGTCAAGTACAAATGCCACTCTTGTGTAGAAGTTAAAGTTTTCAACCTTCCCATTTCTTTCTCCCATAATTTTCTTCTTTTTTTGAGCCATTTCACTATTAATAATTAGTGGCATCCCCTATCCAAATTAAGTGTCCATCTTAAGTGTAGAAGGAGCTTTCTCCTCATTCCATTTTCTTCTCATCTAATTTTCTTCTTATATTAGAGGCATTCGATTGTTTGAGATATGTGACATCCCCTATTAAGTTATAGTGCCCCTTTTTGTCTAGAAAGAGTCACTATGAGAATTTATTCTCTAAATAGACAAACCTTGATAGAAGAAGATTAACAACCTCTTACATACAAGGGTGATTTGAGAAGAACTGATGGTAATTGTATCGGGGAGGAGAACCAATGATTGTTAGTAAACTAACAAAATTTTCGATAATGTTTGAGCGGAAGTCCAGTGGTGATCGATTATTTTGTTGAAGTTTGATGTTGATCAATGGTCTAGTGGAGAGTAAAAAGAGATAGTTGGAGGGCGTGCTGCTAATAGTAGTCAAGCAAGAAGCCAACATGGCTGATATAATATGAATGATTGATGACGAAAATCACGTGAAAAGCCGATGATGGTGGGTGTCAAGTTGCATTATGTTAAAGGTAATATGCATCCATTCAAATGTGTACAGACATCAGACATCCCTAATGGAAGGGATCAAAGTAGTGTTCCTTATTAGTAGTCTAGTGACACATTAATAATGTTAATTTAGTGGAGGCATGATGATGATATGTTTTTAACCTTTCTTTGAAGAAGTTGTAGGAGATGCTTGTATGGATGATGTTAATATAACTTTAATTTCATCTTCTTTTGAAAATTAATACATACTTGAACCTGATGTGGATTCTATATAACTCAAATGGTATTGTATATGAAGTTGAGATTATTGTATTAGCCTGATGCTTATTTTTCATTTAAAATGAACTTGTCCGTCAAAAGAAACTAAGTTATTTACATATCTTTGAGATATGTTTTGATATATTGTCCCTCATGCTTGTTAAGGATTTTTTAGTTGCTAAGATCTTTATATGAGTGATGGCTTTATCAACCACTTGCTTTCATAGAATCATTCTAGAAAAGAATGTTGTACTGTCAAAGCATTGCTGAATGACGTTACTAGTTTGAGAGAAATTCATAATGGATATTTGATATATATGAGGTTATTTGTCAGAGCATTATTTGGCAATGTCGACTTCTTTGGAATAAGTTGAGAGAATCCACTAAGGATATATGACTTATTTGCGGTTGTTTGTCAGACCATTGCTCGATAATATTAACCTGTGGAAGAGATCGATAAAGTCCACCAATGTTATATGACTATTCAAAATTGTTTGTCAGAGCATTGCTCAATGATGTTAACCTATATGGAAGAGGTCGAGAGAATCCACAGATGATATACAACCTATCTGAGGTTGTATGTTAGAGCATTGCTTGATGACATTAATCTATATGGATGAGTTCGAATCAAATTCTCATGGGATTGATCATCCAGTGATCGAGACACAATAATGATTATGTATTTTTTGAATCAAGGATTTTATGAATTGATTGACATACTCCTAAGATGTTTGACCTATCAGAGGTTGTATGTCAAAGCGGTGCTCGATGATGGTAATCTGTGTGGAAAAGGTTGGATTGAATCCCATTGGGATTGATAATCTAGTGATTGAGACACAATAAAGATAATGTTTTCTTCGAATCAAGGATTTTATGATTTTATTAGCATCCTCCTAGGGTGTTTGATCTATCTGAGGTTGTATGTCACAGTGTTGGTCAATGATGTTAACATATATGGAAAAGGTCAAATCAAATCCCCCTAAGATTTATTATCCAGTGATTGAGACAAAATAAGGATTATATATTTCTCAAATCAAAGATTTTATGATTTTATTAATATGCTCCTAGGATGTTTGGCATATATGAGATTGTATATCAGTGTTGGTTGATGATGTTAACCTTTATGGAAGAGGTCGAATAAAATTCTCTTGGGATTGATCATTTAGTGATTGAGACACAATAAGAATTATGTATTTCTCAAATGAAAGATTTTATTATTTGAATGAAATCCTCCTATGATGTTTGATCTATCTGAGGTTGTATATCAGAGTGTTGCTTGATGATGTTAACCTGTTTTGAATAGGTCAAATCGAATCCTCCTAGGATCGATTATGCCTTGATTGAGAGGGGTGAATATTATGTATATCCTGAATCAATGGTGAAGAATAGTCAATATTTAGATCGTTATTGACTTTTGAGGTTGATATTAAGACCTTATAGAAGCCCAACTAAGGACTGTATAAAGCTTGCAATTTGATGAAGCATCATTACATTTGCCAAAAGTTTAATGATTCTAAGATATCATCTTGGATATTGGAAGAGTTGGAGAGATCTTTTTGACCAAGGCTATTCTCAAGGTTGCTCCAGTCTTTATTGAATTCCCATAAAATTGATGTAACAATAGCTAATGTGAGGACATTGACATGAAAAATCTTTCAAGATTAGAGCAATATTTTTCCCCCAGTAAGGAATGACATTCCCATAGACGGCGCCAAACTAATGTGGGCTAGAATATTAAGGGCGATAGAGTTAGAAATTTTCATCTCAGCGTTAATTGGATATCCAGCACAAAAATACAAGAAAAATAAAACACACCCAAATTTTTACATGAAAAATCCTGGAAAAGGGAAAAATCACAAGGCCAAGCCTAGTTCAAATGATTCCGCTATTGTTTGATTACTGAATCATCCTTAAAATTGAGGATGATCAGACTACAATAATAAACCGTCGGGTTGACTTTTGGAGATCTACATAATTAAAATCTTAGCATGACATTCAAACAAGCTTTCAGAGATCTACAAAATGAAAGCCTTAGTGTGACATCCAGAGCAACTATATGGAGATCCACAGGGTCAAACCACATGCAACAAATGATATTCACTATAGAAGCATATCATATTTGTTGGAGGACATTTGTTGACTTCTGAAATAAAGCAGAAAAGAAAAATCAAATGCAAAATTCATGTAAAGCTTACTTCCCATCCTACAAATCCCGCCGAAGGCCCGTCACTACTTCAATATTATCTCTACAAATGATTCCAAAATAGTCTGGGTATCCTGCGCAAATCCTACCAATACTATCCTTTTTTGCTTCTATAAAATGATGACGAAGGAGGGATTCATTCCCATTTTTCTTCTTCGATCTTTCCCTAGTTCTTTCAAACTTAACCCGCCTCCTCTTCATTTCTAACCACATCAAACCGATTGACATAGCTGACCATCCTTCTTCTCCACTTCATTCAGGCATCCTACACACTGGACCAACCCCAACTAGTAAGCTTTCATTGATTTCCTATCCTAGGCCAATGAACTTCACTCTAGGCTTAATCCTCCACACCTCCTCTTCACCTGCTCTAGCCGAACCCTCCCTACCTATAGCCAAGCAAGTCCTAAATTCCAACCCCACTTACGACCACTTGCCGTGAACCCTAACCTACTTCAATGGCATTACCTTCTCTATTCAATCCGAAGTTACAGTACGAGCTCGCCCTCTTTAAAGGTATCCATCCATCTTCCTTCTACGTGCTTCTTCGACAAAGTAACTTAAAACCAAGAGTTTAACTCTCCTTTAACTCTGTGTTTAAGAGAGTTAAACTTTATGTTAATCTTGTTTAGCATGATTTGACTAAATCTGACTCAAATAAAGCCCAAATCCTATCCAAATCTTATATAAATTCTAAAGCCCATCAATCATAACTCTAATTATAATTAATTACTAATTATTTGTAATTAATTGGTAATTAATTTTAACTAATTTTAATTAATTATAAATTAATTATTATTATTGGTAATTAAATATGATTAATTATATTTAATTATAATTAATTATTCATCATATAATGATTAATTCTAATTAATTAAAATAAATTGTTATAGTTAATTATAATTAAATAAAAGAAGAAATGCAAAGATATTTCCTTGTCTTGATCCACGTGCCAGCACCACCTTGTTAGTCGCCTAGGAATAATCCCTCAGCCATAAAACTTTGAGAGCCTATGTTCGATGCTTGCAGTGTGAAAAAATAACCACCTATGCATGCTTTTGTTAGCATGATGGGAGGAAGTGTGTTGAGATGCTTGCGACGAAGCGGGTGATCCAAAAGCCCCATTTCAGCATTAACGACGCACCAAAAACTGCATATATATGCATTTATTACGTATAGTGGGATGGGAACCAAGTGCAACAATGAGGCGGGGTTACTTATAAGTACCCTTGAGTAGAAGCCAACTGCATTTTTAAATAGGTACATTTAAAGACCCCATAGACCCCTTTTTTTAGCGTGGTGGGAATGAAGACTACGACCAAGGTGTCTACGGAAACCTATTATACATGCCTTTATTATACATGGTGGGAAGACACAAACTCCTATAGTTTTCCACTAATGGGTGGAGATGACAGGAGGCTGCCAAATTCTGACTGGAAATGCAGAAAACTTGGACAAATAGGGGACCCTTATTTGAACTCAAAAGAACAAAATAAGGAACTTCAATTAGATTCAATTTGAGCTTCAAATAAGTTAAATGCAAATCGAAATAACCAAAACTAAAGACTTAAATTAAACTTAAATCAAACTTGGCCAAATGATGACAATCTGAACATGAATTAAACAAGACTTTAGAGGACTTGAACTAATATTTGAACTTAGACTCAAATTGGACTCAAACTTGAACAAACTACAAATGATATGGACTTGATTTGAACAATCAACTAAACTGGTGACTATAAGGAAAAATGGACCAAAAAATTAATAAAAGTGCAAATTTCAAATTAATGGGTTCAAATGTATATGTTAATTTGTCCTAATCATCAAACTGAAAGCTAACATGTAAGCAAGGGATACATAATGAATAAGTAACAAGATCTGTGAGTTAAACTGTGAAATATTGGACCTCACATGTAATATGCAAATGTAAAATGTGATCGAGACTCCCAAGTGCATGCAATAGTTCATCCATGAGTAGTGTAGTGATACGCTCATGAATAAAATTTGGAGATTTTACAACATCTCTATAATGAGCATGGTAAACATAGAAGCCTATAATGATTGTTTATACCACCTATGATAATACCATGGCACACATACATTCCTATTAACTACATCCATGAAGGAAATGATCATTGCAATATTCTAGAGCCAACACTAAGCAATACATTGTTGACATCTAACTATCGGAGAACCCAACACCTCTATTCCATGGTTCTAACCGACAAAACCACCTCAACCCACGATAGAAACTACCCACGACTCTACACGTCGCTCCTACGATCGCAAGGAACTACCCCACAACCTTCTCTCTATGGCACAAAAGGACTCTCTCCCTCATTAGAAGAACCACGCACACATAAACTCTCACACGCTATCATAAACAAACTGAGAGAAAAAGGAAGAGGAGGAAGTCTCCTTTTCTTTCAATGCTTCAACACAAGTCGCAAGCCTCCTTCCTCCTACCTTCACAGTCAAACTCGCCGACCGACCTTAGCCTCTGCCTGCTCTGGCCGACTTCGACCACACCAACCGACCGATCCCGATGCCAAGCCGAGCTGACTCCACTGTTTGATCTAGGCTTGTGACCAAGATAAACCTGTCATCGGTTCAAACACCGAACTCCAGGATGCCAACCCATCACCGACCTCACCTACTCCGAAACCGACCACCGCTCAGCCCGTGCTTGCCTCCGACTTAGCCTAATCAGGCTCTTCATGATTCATCTCTCCCCCTCTCTCTGTTATGTGTAAAATATATATTAATATATTATAATATATATAATATTATATTATATATGTATTATTTATGATATCTTATATATGTAATATATATTAGAGAGAGAAAAGAGAGCATTTTCAAATAAGTACAACAAATTGAGAGCAATTTGAAGGAAGTATCAGGATTGATACGGTCCCTCGAAGCCCTCGGTCATCGAGCTTATCCAATCGAGGGATTGAATACTTGATGACCTTTATGGGATAGATTTGCTATCTTAATCTCCTAGCCGTTAATTTATTATGGCCGAGTCGAGCCTTTCTTTACCTCCTTGCACCGTGGAGGAGACGCCGGGAGGCTTCCGAAATTTACAAAAAAATTTGGGACTTAGAAATTTTTTTTGACTTATTCAAATTTTTTGAAAGATAATCTTCATGGATCACTAATTGCTTAAGAGCAAGGAGTGACTTAAAGACATATTGATGTAGTGGAGAAGCGAAAGGAGAAGAATATAGTATTGAAAGTGGATGACTTGGAGAGTGATCGGTCACAACGTGAGGATGATATTGATATTGCATTGATGATAAGACAATTCAAAAGTTTTCTAAAGAGGAAGCAAAGGAGTCGCCCGCAGTGGAATAAAGGTAAGTTTCATAAAAATATTAAAATTCTAACAATGTTATTTGCTACGAATGCAAGAAACTTGGACATATCAAATTGGATTGCCCTAATCTTAAAGCCATTCCTAGAAAAGAGAAGGTAGAGGAGAAAACAAATGTGAGGAAGGGAAAGAAGTGATTTTAGAATGTATTTTGGGCGGACTCAGCTACAGACTCTTCAGAAATAGAGGTAGAGGAAGAAGTCAAAAATTTGTGCTTGATGACCGACAAACTTGATCTATCAGATCAAGAAGAGGTATGTGACTTAATATATGAAGAGTTATTTATTTTTTTTAAAAGATTCATACATCATATAAAAAACTTAAGAAAATGCATGCTAGGTTGAATTTAGTTTTCCTTGAACTACAAAAAAAGCATGAAGTCCTAAGAAAAGATCACACACAAAATGATAACAATCACATGAAACTTTTGGATGAGTTTGCTGAATTGAACACACAACATGAACTATTGAAATCATCCCACACTGAACTTGAAAAAGAGTTTAAAATATTTATGGATGAATTTGATAATAGAGAATACTATTTGAAGGTTGACAATGTTATGTTAGAAAGTGCAAACTCATTTTTTAAAGCACAACTGAACGCACTTGAGAAAAATAGGATTCCACCTACACTAGAACAATTTTTTCATCCTGATAAAAAGGTAAAATTTTTAAAACCTAGGAAAAGAAGTTTACTCACAAAAATTAAAAATCATTTTTCTGGAGTTAAATATTTTTCTTATGGTATGATTGGACACATATCTTACGCTTGCACTATTAATATTAAAGCATATCTAGTGTGAAGACCAAAGATGCATAAAATAAGTCATATCATACATGTATCAAGTTTAAATTTGCTAAAAGGAGAATCTAGACTTGTTTGAGTTCCCAAGACTAACCTTTGATTATTTTGTAGAAGCGATATCATACAAGACCTCGTGAGAGTATTTGGTACCTAGAAAGCGGATGTTCGAAGCATATGACTAGAGACACTATATAATTCATATCGCTGGAAGCTAGAATGGAGGCAAAGTTACACTGGGAGATAATACCACTAAGAAAGTTGTTGGCATATGTATGATTGGAAACTTGAATAACTTTTACATTGATAATGTTTTACTTGTAGAAGGCTTAAAGCATAATCTATTGAGTATTAGTCAGCTATATGAAAAGGATTATAATGTTAATTTTTTTCCACTAGCAGTATATTAAGCCAAAATGGAAATGATGCATTATATGAAATTAGGATAAATAATGTGTATATGCTAGATTAAAATTGTATTAAATATCTTAATTCTTTTTTGTTTGAAAATAATTTTTGATAAATTATGATTATGGCATAGAAGGCTTTGTCACGCTAGCATGAAAAACTTTAAAAAAAATTACCCAAAAAGAACTTGTTAGAGGTATACCAAAACTAGACTTTACTAAGGATCACATGTGTTATGCATGTCAACTAAAAAAAATAGGTGAAGTCCTCCTTTCATTCTAAAGAGATTACTAAAGAAGATTTAGGCCACTACCTCCACTTGAGAACACAAGGGATTAGAGCACACACTATGACCTCTAGATCCAACTTTTACTGATCTGAAATTAATAAAGTTCTTAGAGGTTTCTCTCAAGTGTGTCATTTATCAAGAGTTTTCACATTGAACCAAAATGTCTGGATCATCCAACTATTATAAGATCTTTAATTATTCCTAAGGCTGGTGATCAGGTAAATATGACTCCACTCCTGTCTACTGTGAAATATCTTATTATGACTAAAAATTTATTTGATGAAGCCCAGCTCATTATAGATTACCTGAACCACCTTTTTGAAATTGGACTTCCACAACATAAGAGGAAAAATAATGTGGCCTTAGGACATCTTATTTCCTATATCCTTTACAAGAAGTATAACCTAATTCATCCTAATCCTCCCAATGAACTCCCGATGTATTTTATTGATGCTTCTTTTCGATCACTATTTAGGAGAGATCAGAGTTCTAGTGATGATACTGAGGGAGAAGGGGGAGATCCAGCACCTGCATAAGGACCCGATCAAATTTATTTTTAGAAAATGGTCTAGTAATTTAATCATTTGGAGACTCACTTTGATCAACATTTTAATCAAATTGAAACTCATTTAAATCAGTAGGATGTGAGATACCAACACGACATGGGTTGGATCCATGGTCAAAATAAATGTAGCTATGATGAATAGCTATTTTTCAGTGTTCAACCAGCCTCCTCTTCTAGATCAGTGTTCCTCTGAGTTTTAGATGTACTTTATTGTTCTTATCTCTATCGAGCTTTTGCGAGTGATGTTAGTATGTCTTATAAGAAAAATCATTTTAAAATTGATCATTGAAATGTGGTTATAAATTATTTTGCTTTATAAATTAATTTTCTTATAAAAATCTAATCTTTCAAAATTTTAAATTAGATTATAACTGGATTTAGATAAGGAGATCAATTTCATGTTCTTTTAGGCAAACATAACTATAATATCATTATTTCAATATTGATATTTAATTATTTTTATTTTTTTTTCAATATACTTATTTTTTTATTAGTGAAATTTGATTTAAGATTACTAACCTTGAAAAGACCCAAAAAGTAAATCAAAAGAAAATACACAATGTGTGCAAAAATTGAAAAAATGTACAATGGTTCGTAAAGTGAAAAGAGGCACGAAATTAACCTAAATAGAAAAGACGCGTAATGTTGCCAAATTGAAATTTATTTTTATATTCTTTCCTCTACAATTCAATCTCTAATAAAAATATATCTAATTAACAATTATATTATATATTGAATTTGAAGTTAACTAATCTTCATTTTGTCTTTTTTGCAATAATCATATTTATTTAAATTGTCTAACATGAATCATGACTTTAATTGACTTTTCTTATCTTAGTTGTTTTTTTATTTAAAATTTTGAATTTTTTCCTTTTTTAGTATTATGGAATTAATATTGTACTTGTAATTGGTTTAAAACCATTTTCTAAATCAATTCTTTTGATTTATCTATTGAAACCTTTCATTTCAAGTTTCTACTTTCCTTTTTTTTTGTTGTCAAAAGAGGGAGTAATAATATTATTTGATGAATATTATTTGATATGTTTGATGTGTGTATTTTTTGTGTGTATGTGTTATGTGTATGTTTTGAATGCAAGTGTTAAATGTTCAAACACATGTGTTAAATATTTGTGTTAAATGTTTGAAAGTTTGTCGTGATATTTTTTTTTTTTGGTATTTTTATCTTCATGGGAATTACTACATTTACATTGGTCATTCATTGAGGGGGAGCTAAGGAGAATTTTTTTTTACTTTAAATATTAATTCAAATAGTAATTATTTTGCCATCATCAAAAAGGGGGAGATTATTATAACTTAATTTTCATAACTATGTTTTCATATTATGTATTTTTTTATGATTCCAAATATTATTATTTTTTATTACTATTTCTTATAACATATATTGGATATATTGCTTTTGCTTTTTGTGTATACTAACATTTTGGGGAAATCCTACTCCAGACTATTGAAGACTTCAAGTCATATTAGATTATGGTTTATTGTAAATGTAGTCTGTATTTTACACTTTTATTTTGTCTGAGAAAGTGTGATTGTAATTTGATAATCGTGCACACACACGCTGAGAGAGAGTTAAAACTTGTAAAATTTTAAACTAATTGTACTATATGATTTCTAATCGTACGGGATGATTTGTCCAGTTAATTCCTCCAGCAAGCAGTTAATAAAATTTTGGACGACAAATTTTCTAAGTATTGTTCGTACTGTATGAAGTTGGCTTCATGTAGACGACATCCATAGCATCAAAATGTTGCAAACTTTTTCGTCCATACGAACATGAATTTTTTTTGAATTGTTCATATGGGATGATTTTTTCTTCCTACAGATGACGTCTAGAGTACAAAAATGTTGCGAAAATCTTTGTCCATATGAACAGGAAATTTTTTTGAACTATTTATCCGAGATGATTTTGCCTTCATATAGACAACGACCAGAGTACAAAAATGTTGTGTGAACATTTTTGTCCATACAAATAGGAAATTTTTTTGATATGTTCGTCTGGGATGATTTTGCATTCGTATAGACGATGTCCAGAGTATAAAAATATTGTGAACATTTTCATCCATATGAATAGGATATTTTTTGAACTGTTCGTCTAGGATGATATAGCTTCGTATTATAGGATGTTCTTGTATGAAAATGTTTCATACAGAATCGTATGAGCAAATGTTGTACTATTAATGCGTATGATTGTCGATCGTACTGTACAATTGGAGATGGTCTAAATTGAAATTTTTAGTTTTATGGATGATTTTTTTGCGTCTTTCATATATAAGGTCCTTAAAACTATCTAAGGAAGAATCAATCTTCATTTTTCTTGAGAGAGAAAGTGTGAGAGTGACTGGGAGAGTGTTTTGATAATGTGGAGAGAGATTTTAGAAGTGGAAATTATAAAGGGTTGATAAGGTTGCACAAAGGTGAGAATCTCTTTGGAAGTCTTGTCAATCCTCTTTCCTACTTCTTCGGAGTTTCTTGTGAGAATATCTTTAAAGAAGATCTGGTACTTTGCCAATAATAGGAGGGTATAAAAGGATGGTGGTTCTCTTCCAACACTTGTAGAAGTGTGAAAGAATGATGATACTCTACCAACACTTGGAGGATATAAAAGGATGACGATTCTTTGCCAACACTTGGAGAAGTGTGAAAGGACACCGGTTCTCTGCCAAACACTTGGAGAAGTGTGAAAGGATGATGGTACTCTACTAACACTTGGAGCATGTGAAAGGACGATGATACTTTGCCGTATCGAGGATTGGTCGAAGAGAGGGTAATTGTAAAGGCTTTTCCACCTTACTGTTGGAGCAAAAGGAGAGTCATTTTGGTAATAATGCAATACCTGAAGAGGGACTCTTCAGGGAGTGGACGTCGGTCTAGTTGGACTGAATCACTATAAATCTTTTTGTTCTTTTTATTTTTCTAACATTTTTAATGCAATTTTAATTTTGTGGTTGAAAAAGTTTTGTTTTTAAAAAACATAAATTGTGCATATAATTTTTATAATTAGTTTTTTATTCAAGAGAAAGATTTTTATAATACCAATTCACCCCCCCTCTTGCTTAACCTTGGACAATTGCATTAGGTTTAACAACCTATACGGACTTTTCACAAAGATGACCCCTACTGACTACATTCTTGATGGTTGACACATTAGAGAATTCACCAAGAGATCCCATCACTTTTTAGCAATGTCCTCTCATACTAAAGAAGACCCTCCCCCGACCTTCATTAATGTTGTTATTCTAAAAAAGAAAATAAAAGAATTAAAAGAACTTCTCTATGAATTTAAGGACTGTTTTGCGTAGACATATACTGAGATGCCTAACTTATCCTTTGATGTAGAAATTCACAGATTAGCCATTTAGTCAGATGTTATACCCGTCAAGCAAGCTCCAAGAAGAATGAGATTGGAGATTGAAGAACAAGTGATTGTAGAAATAAATAAACATATATAAGAAGGCTTTATTCATGAGGAAAAATATACTAATTAGATGGCCAATATTATCCCTATCAAGAAGAAGGATTACCAAATTTGTATATATATCAATTTTTGGGACCTCAATAAGGTGTATCCAAAAGATGATTTTCTGCTCCCATTGTCAAAGCTATTAGTGAATAACACTTCTAACTATGATATGTTCTCATTTATGAACGGATCATTGGGTTACAATAAAATCATGATGGCGCCTGAAGATGAAAAGCACACATCATTCAGAATGTCTATCGGCATATTCTACTACACAATCATATCTTTGCTTGAAAAATGCTAGTGCCACCTACCAATGAGAAATGACACACATTTTTTTACTAGTTGATACACCAAAATGTTGACTGTCATGTAGATGACTAGTTTTTAAGAGCATGAATTGCAATGACCAGTTAAATGACTTAAGGATTGCATTTGAGAGGATCAAAAAGTTTGATATGAAGACGAACCCTCTTAAATGTACCTTCAGTCTCTCCTCTAGTAAATTTATGAGATACGTCATTTGATATCGAGGAATTAAAATTGAACCCAACAAAATCAAAGTAGACATAGAGATGTCACCTCCCAAAAATCTTTGCCAACTTCGTACTTTGTGAAGGACAACTTGCTTTCATTCATTGATTCGTATTGAATATGTCGGATAGGTTTAGCCATTCTCCAAGTTGATGAAGAAAGATGTCCTCTTCAAATGGGAGGTAAAGTGCCAAGAAGTATTTAACAGCATCAAAAGATAATTGCTGAACTTGCTTATCCTTACAATACTAATTCCAGGGAATCCTCTTATACTGTATATGAACGCATTAGAAGAGTCCCTCAAGGCATTATTGGCCCAATATAATAAAGAAAGAAAATAGAATGTGCTCAACTACATCATTTAGAGGTTGATTAGAGTAGAGATCTATTATTCTTCGATTGAGAAATATTGTCTGGCATTAATTTTTGCCATCTGCAAACTCTGCCATTACATCATAAGATCATGCTAATATTAAAGATTGATTCGTTAAAATTCTTGATGAATAGACCATAATTGATAGGTTGTTTAGCCAGTTGGGCTGTAATACTCCTTCAATTTAATACCACGTATGTCCTATAAAAGGTGGTAAAGGGACAAGCCTTAGCATATTTTCTCGCTGCACACCCTATCTCGTCAAATTCTCCACTCAATGATGGTTTACTATTGGTGAAATTTTGAAAACAGGTTTTAAAAATTATTGGTTTTCTTTGGGACTTAAAATTGAATTATAAAATCAAATTGTCTCGTTACAAAAAGTATATCACCTCGATAGCTGAAAATAAAATTTTATAATGGTATTCAGATTTAGAATTATGAAATTCATCTTGAATATTGTGACTGGATGCTAAAGAGAACTTCATATGACCCCGTAGGGTCAAAATGAGGTTCTACTAAATATCCAGCTATAATATTCAAGAAGTGTGATCGTTTGGTTCACATCCAAAGCCTTATCAAAGAAAGATGTATCTCCCCAAATGGAGATAATGCCATTCAATGATAATTCTTTGAATGAGATAATAACGATCACCTTTTAATCTTTCCTAAAGGAATCCAATATGAATTTTTAAAAAAATCAATTTTTGAAATCAGGTGAGTGTGTGGTTCTAAATCTCCTACGAGTGCAAGCCCTCATAGTTAATTACATCATAGGAAGATAGAATCCCCTATGAAAACTCTCGATTAAAATAGTGACAAAATTTTGTTGGATTTTCTAGGAGTGATATCAAAAAGATATGAATTTTGGAAACTCAAAAAGGAATGGGTCAAAATTGAGCAGTTACTATCAAAATCAAGGGAAAAAAGGTAGGGGACACTTTGAGATTCCGGAACCATCCAGAAGTGTCCCAACTTAATCTAAGTGTTGGGCTTTATATTTTAGGATTGAAAGAAGATTTTAATTAGAGTTGAGCATTTTATTATAAATTTGGGATTAGATTCCTGAAGTATGGGGTCTTATAATCAAAGATCTGCCCCGGATCCTAAATCTAAATTGGACACTAGACCACAGTTGTTCAAACCTAACTAATGCAGTGCAGAATCTGGACTTACCCCGGCCTGGATTGGGGAGCCTACTAGCCACCTAATCGATTTAAAAGAGATGAGTACGATCTTTTATGAAAGAGTAGTGGGGACATTTTATTTAGAGTTTTGAAGAGTTGGGGACGACATCTAGAGATTTTTCTAATTGGCCTTTTTGACTTATGTTGGGTGCAAAATGCTAATGATTAATGCAATTAAAATTTTGACCCTTTTAGTTTATTTCTAATTCAATGCGTGCTGGTTAACAACCTCAAATCAAGTATTCTTGAAAGTTAAAAACAGGCTTAGAAACTAATTTTTTTGAAGATTGGGCTTCCCCAGGTCCTGCACCTCGTCCTCATAGGTCAGACTATCCGGACTCTACTCGCAGGCGGGGAAGGGTCTAAAGCAAGGAAAGAAGTGTAGAAATATGTATGTGACCCCAGGGTCGATCCCCGGCTAATTCCCTATATTCGTTATCTTTCTATGTTATTTAGACTCACTAAAATTTTAAACTTTAAGATTATGAGTACAAAAATTTTCACACCCTTATGAGTCTCACATATCCAGGTGAAAACAAAAGCGGCATATAAACGCCAAAAAACTAGAAAAACAGGTAATCCTAAAAGCAATCATCTTAACACATCAAATATAAATGAATCAATTAATAAATGTACATATGCAAAGTTGCCTTGCTTATTACAAACCAGAATTTTATAGAAAGTAAAGTGGCTAGGCACCAGTAACAACAACCCGGATTCTAAACCTAGCAATGATGCAAGTAGTTTTGAATGGGATACTTTTTATCTTCAATTCTTCAATCTTGTTCTCATTCAGGTTCATCTCCTTCAGGCTCCTTGGATTCTTCATAGTAGACTACCCAAATGGATAAGAAGACACTTTCTTTGAGGGGAATGTCACTCTCTCCTCTTTGGGTAGGAAAGAAGTGATCCAAATTTTAGATCTCCAAATAGAAAAGGGCTACTCCCCAAAGTGGTGTCCTTTTCTCTTTGGAGTCCAAGCTTTGGACCTATGTATCCTAATTCAAAACTCCACTTTCACAATACTTGACACTTACACAAATTACATTTATATGAAAATGAAAAAATCTAGACTCTCCTGCAGGGTTATCCTAACCAGTTAATAAATCAAAATATTCCCAAACAGTTATATATGTGCAAAAAAATAAATAAATACACTGGTCATGCTCTTTTTATTTGGGGGCTTTAACAACTGAAGCACATGTGCAAGCATTTATAATAATTGAATTTTTTTATTGACTTAGCCCCCCCTTTTATTGCCCTATATGAGCGTCGCCACCTGCAGAAAACTGTGTGAACATTTAGATCGTACCTATCCTATGCGTAATCTTGTCACCAAACACATAAATCATCCACAGAGTGCAGTAAAAAGTAAACACACAACAACACAATTTCATCCACAACATGCATTAAAAACCACAAAAAAATTCGGCACACATCAGTAAAATAAACACCGGCCTAACCTAGAGCTAGAGTTGGTTGTCCTAACAAATCATCTAAAGTGTGTGTAAAAGATTTTGTGGCTGGGGTAGATCCTAAGTTGGGTGATTAGTTAGAGTTATCTAGTATTTGAATTTGTTAAGGCTTAAAGGGAAATTTAAGTTAGAGTTTAAATATTGATATCTTAAGAATTTTATTTGAATAAATTTTAAGGAATATTTTATTACTACCTTTATTTCACACTGAGGCCGTGAAGTTTATTTCACCTTCCTTGGGGCTAAGCTAATAGTCTCGTAGGCCTGGGTTACCCAGTAGTAATCGTGGTTGATTAAGTTAATTTAAATTGGTTGGAATTTAAAAAGTAGATTAATACGAAAGGAGTTGGTTACTAATTTTAAAGGGTTGGTTGAGAATTTTATTAACCTACTTAAAATTTTTTGGAGTTTGAGAGAGTTAGTGGATATTAGGGGTTATCTAGATACACTAACAAATTGATCAAAATTTGATTTTTCAAATTAGAGAGAAGATTGAAGATTTTAGATTTTTAATAAATACTAGACCTAATTATGAGTTATTAGACAAGTGTCACACTCAATTTAAAGTTTTCTATAAAAAGTTATGATTTTTAGAAGTTTTTTCCTAGATTTGACCTAAGGTTGACAAAAAATGTTGACTTTTTGACTTTGACTAGATATGGGGGTTTGACATTTTTGGAAAATACTAGATTTTAATTAGAGTCATTATCCTCTGAGTTTGATTGATTTGGAATTTTCTACAATTAATAATGAATTTTGGAAGTTTTAGTATTTATTGGGATTATTTAATTATCTTAATTAAGAAGCCTTTTACATAGTTTGAACCCAAATGAATCCTAAACTTCTTGAAATCAACCCCAATGATCAGAAATGATCCAAGGGGAGATCAACAAGTATTTAAAGATTTTTTTTTGGGATTTTTAATAATTTTTAATTAATTAAAATTGATTAAACATTTATTTAACTTAAATTAAATTAAAGTGGATTTTAATGTCAAATTAAAGAGATTTAAATTTCTACTAATTAATGAATCAATTGGGCTAGTTAGAGGTATTTTAAGAACTTTTAGGAATTAATCTTGATTTATTATAATTTTATTAAGGCTAAAGTGTGATTCTAAGAGTGGGGGGGGGGGGGGGGGGGTACTATGGCTCATATTTGGTGGACCAAATGAGCACCAAACCTGATGAGATTTAAACCATGGGATCACCTGATCCCAAGGCCTAAACACACCAAATTTGGGCTCAATTGGAGTTCTCTAAGGTGGCTAACCAAGCCATCTAAGGTGATCTCTAAGTCACCTTAAGAAAATCCTAAGGAGCTATCCTAAGCTTGGATTGAGATAAAATCACTGGCTCTAGACTCCCTATACTACACATCACCAGCACACACAAGATCAAAACCTAATTCTCATTGGAAAGGTTATAATTCCATTATGAATTTAAGGGTCAACCCATGACCCTCGAATCCAAAATTTGGAAATAATGCCCTTAAACATCTCAAATAGGGGAAATAAAATTTGAGCATGTCAGGGACATGCCCAAATTCATTCTTCCAAAATTCCAGGTCCTGGGGAATTAAATTCAAGCAATAAATGCAATAATTATAATAACAATAATACTAAAATTAAACTCAACACAGATGCAATCAGGACCTGGAACCATAGGGCTTTTGTAGGTCTCCCTGAGACCTTTCCAATGAGCCTAAGAACATCTAATTTGGTCTAGTGTGCGGGGAGAAATTGATTTTTAAAGATTCCTTGATTTTTTTGTAAAATTAATCAAACCATTACCCAGTCAGCCGGCGCTTTACACGCAGCGCGCCATGATTGGCGGGGCAATCATTGGCTCTGACTAAGTAACGGTCAGGTTAACCGTAGTCGTTGGATGGGAGATCAGACGACTACGATTAACGGAGCTCTGAGACAGCGGGATTTAATCCGCACTGTTGATTGAAATCAACGGTCTGGATTTCATCTTCAATCACCCACGCGAACTCGAGACCGTGAAGCTTCTTCCGACATAATCCAAGCGATCCCGCCGGTGAACTTCGATGAAATTTTGTACAGAGGATCAGGGTAGTGGGAACCTCTAATCCAATGGTGGAGATCCGTTGTGGTGAACATTTCCTTCACACTTGACCAGACTACCTAACTAGGGAGCTCAGGATTGAGAGATTACCACAGAGAAAGTCTTAATGGATGAGCCTCTGTATCAGAAAGCTTCAGGGGATGAAGGCGAGCAGATCTCCTTCAGACGTCGGGATCAGAGGATGGCCGGAGGTGCGACTTCGAGCGCGGTGCCGAGAGCTTTCACCGGAACTCGCTCGAACTGATCATCGGGATGGCCTGGGGAGCTGGGAAATGGCATTGGGAAAATGAAGGAGCTCTGGGGAATGATTTCAAATGCTTGGGGTCAAATGATGGACTATGGGGAGCACTAGCCTTTTCAGCCACATCCCGCGAGCTTGGACAATTGGGATTGGCTGGGAGGGGACTCTGATGGGTGCCAAGCGGAAGGGGACATCATCCCAGAGAGCTCGTGAGCTTCTAGCAGATGAGCCATAGCCTTTGGAAGGCTTTGGGTCAGGATCGGCTAGGGGGGACCACCAGAGCTTGTTATCCATTGGTTCCGACCACCGCCAGCCGGGGTTTGGGTCGGGTTGACCTGGAAGGAAGGATGGGGATGTGCTAGAGTCGAGGGTAAGCTCAATTGGGTCTGGGGAAGTTCAATTTGATCTGGTGGCTTGGTTTGACCCAAACCTGCTCGATACGAGATGAATTGAGCTCAACCCAGGTTAGGCCAGACCCTAGGCTTGATGTGGAAGATGGGTCTAGGTCTGATCCACCCAATGCAAGTGGCGATTGGGTTCAATTTGACCTAGGTTCAAAGATGGCTCAGGTTGATCCAAATCTTCTTGGTTCGGGTCAATTTGGGATCAACCCAGGCTAGGCCAGACCCTGGGCTTGATGTGGGAGGTGGGTCTAGGTCTAGTCCACCCAATTCAAGTGGAAATTGGGTTTAATTTGTTCTAGGTTCAAAAATGGCTCGGGTCCATATGGTTGTGGCTACTTTGAGCTAGCCTAAGATTTGACACAAGTCAACCCAAGGCATGGGCTAGCTCTAGGAGGTGTATTGGACCTAGGGCCACTTAATAGAGGTGTTGATCAAGTTCAATTTGACTTAGGACAGAAATTGGCTCAATCCCAAGTGGTTTTGACCATTTTGGGTTAGCCTAACTCTTGACTCGAGGTGACTTAAAGGCTGAGCTGGTTAAGGGAGGTGTATTGGGTCATGGGAGACCCAATGCCACCATGGTTTGGATTCAATTTAATCAAGGTTGAGAAATGGTCCAAAGGGGGCCTCTCTTTGGGCACTTGGGTCAAGCCAAAGGCTAACCCAAGTGAGCCCAAGGCCTAGGTCTCCAAGAGAGGTCTCTTGGGAGTCCAAGGAGCCACCCTTTGAGTTCAAATGGGATTGAAATGGTCTTAGTCCAAAGGTATGGATGGAAGGAAGAGTGTATGGGTCATTTAGTCAAACTTGGTTGACTTGGTCAACCAAGTTGACCTAAGACCAAGAATTAGGTCCATTGAATTCAATTTGATCCCATGGACCTAATGAATGGGGTGTCAAAATGTCGAGAGATCAATTGGGTCAAAATGGTCCTTAAGAGGCCTTAAGGTCAAATGGGTTGACATGGTCAACTAAGTTGACCCATGGTTGGAATTGAGTCCAAGGGGTTCCAAAGGTCAATTGGAAACACTTGAAGCAGATTTCAAAGGTTGATGATCAAATCAAATTAAGTCTATGCCAAAAATCCAAAAATCCCCTTGAAGGGCATTTTGGCTCTGAGTCATTTTTGGGTCAAATTGAATCTGGAAAGATGTAGACTATTTTTCAACAAATCAATATCAAGGTATTAGAGGTGATCAAAGGGTTTGGAGGGGGTTCCAAGATCAAATTCCACTAGGTGGAGGGTCTAGTGGCATGGACTATAAATATTTAAAGGTTTTGCAATGTTTGGAACTGGATTAAGTTTATGGGGTTAGAGTTCTTCAAATGAGCTTAAATTTGGAGAGTTAACACTAAACATGTCACATCAATATGCAATTGACAGACCCTGAATCAGATGCCAATTGACTGGGTTTGGAGGTGGCGGAAAAATCACCTAGAAAGGGTTTCAGAACCTGAGTCCTTAGCCTAGGGATTATGGTTTGGATTGAATTAAGATCTGGATTGGGCCTAAGGGCTAGGAGCTAGGAGAATACTAGGATCTAAAACTCATGGAGGAGTTAAAAGTGACCTCATACAAAAATGAGGTCAACATTTACCTAATGAGCAAATCATGCAAGTCAAGAAAAATAAAAAACTACCATTTTGGGAGATATATTTTGATGGAGCATCATTGATTAAATCTACCCAGCCTTCAAATCTTGCAAGGGCTCGAGCTAGCATCTATTTTTATAACACTTGAGAGAGGCATAATAAGGTTTTCATTCAGTTTGACTGAACCTCAGACAAAAAATCAAGCTGAGTCTGAAGCTCTAATAGTGGGATTAGAAATTATAATTAATGCCAGAATCCAAAAATTGAGTCTTTGGAGACTCTAAACTATTGATAAATTAAGTTTTGGGCATTTATAAAGCTGGAAAACTTGAATTGGCCTATTACCAAAGGCAAACTCACGAACTCCTAAGATAAGTGCCAAATATTAAAATAGCTCGAGTTCCTAGAGGCTAGAATACAAAGCAGATTGCCTGGCTAAATTGGTAAATAAAATGGTGAATACGTATAAAGAGATGTCCATATGGATTATTATTTACAACCATCGGGTCTTAAAGCAAGAAATGTTGTAATTCTCGTAGGTAGACGAAATATCAAATTCTAGCCAGCTAAATATAACTTTAGTTTATCCTCAATCTCCTAAACCAATCTTTTTTTATGGTCAGCTAGGGGCCACCACATGGTCAAAAGGTGCAAATTCAACAGATGTTCAGAGTCATGGTTGCATTGCTTAGATATTGAAGTTGAAGATGATTTGAGGCAACCATTTGTCGAAAACTTCAAATAAAGTAAACTCCCAAAAGACAAATCTGTAGTCGCACAAGTTATGAAAAGAACATTACGATATGAGTTTGTCAACAATACACCGTATCGGTGAGCCTTTGACCAATTATGGCTAAGATGCCTAGGGACCAAGGAAGATGACAAGGTGGTAGTAGAAGTCCATAAAAAACTTTGTGGTGCACATCAATTAGGTCCCAAAAGGGCCTTAAAAATTAAAAGAATATGTTATTATTGGTCGACAATGGTGAGAAATTGTATTGACCTTACTAAGAGGTGCCACGAGTGTCAAAATCATGGTAGTGTTATACATCAGCAACAAAATCCTATGTACCCGATAGTAGGATCATGGCCATTTGAATGTTGGGGCATAAATATAAACGGGTTCATAAATCTTCCATCATCGACCGGACACCTCTTCATTCTGGCAATAACAGACTACTTTTCTAAGTGATTAAAAGCTGCTTCATTTAGAGAAGCCATGTCCGAGCATGTGATCAATTTCTTTACCCACAATATCGTCTATGAATTCGGTGTACCACGTCACATAATTTCAGACAAAGGCATAATATTCAAAAGTATAAAAATTTATAACTTCATTAATCAGGATAAGATCAATTAGTGGTACTCATCTATATACAACCCAAGAGCGAATAGCTTGGCAGAGGCCTTCAATAAGACATTGGTGAAACTATTGAAGAAGATCCTCACCAAGAATAAAAGAGAATTATTGTTACTTAGAATTCAAGATTGAATTTGAATTAATATTACTTTCGGATGATAACAAAATATTATTATTATGATTGTTTTTTCTCCTAACATACATTTGATATATTTTCTATTTGTTATTTATGTGTACTAATATTTCAGATAAATCATACTCCATATTGCTAAAGACTTTAAGACAAAATAGATTAGGGTTTCATATAATAATGTATGTAAATTTTTTTATTTTTCTTGAGTCAGAGAGAGCATGATTGTAATTGGGTAACAGTGCCCATACACACTGGGGGAGTGAGTTAATTTAAAATTAATTATACTGTACTATTTCAAATCATACTAGATGATTTGTCATGGCATTTTCTCTAAAATGAAGTTAATCAAATCATGTTCGGGAAATGTTTTTTGTATTGTTCATACTAAACAATGTTTGTTCATAGAGATGACTCACAAAGTATGAAATTGGGTTGTCCATGTTCGTACCAAATGAAGCTTGATTTTTTTTAACTGTTTGCACTGTATAATGTCGGTTTATACAAACGACTGATAGAGTACAAAATAAGGTTTGCATGAGATCATACTCGAAAAATTAGTTCAATTTTGAATTGTTCATATAGTATGATGCCAGTTTGTATAGACGACTGATAGAGTACAAAATGAAGTTTGTACAGGATCATATCAGATGAATTAGTTCAGTTTGAACTATTCATACAGTACGATGTTAGTTCATATAGACTACTGATATAGTATGAAATCAGGTTCGTATAAGTTCATACATGGATTTTTGAACTATTAACACAAATGATCTATGATTGTAATGTACGGTCTGAGTATGTTACAATTATAATTTTTAATTTTCTAAATGATTTTTCTTGTCTTTCATATATAAGGGTCTTAAAAATTGACACTCATTACCTTGCCGTGAATTTCTCTTAAGAGTGGATAAAGAGAGTGTTTGGGATAGTATTTTTAGGAGTGAAGGGTGAGAGATCTTATAAGAAGAAATTGTGAGGGGATTCATAAGATTGCCCAAAGGTAAGGATCTTTATTTGTTCTTCAAAATTCTTCCCTACTTCTTTGAAGGCTCTTGAGAGAATATTTTCAATGAAGATCGCGGTACTCTACCATCATTATGAGGGTGAGAAAGGACATTGGTTCTTTGCCATCACTAGGAGGGTGAGTAAGGATGTGGGTACTCTGCTATCACTAGGAGGGTGAGAAAGGACGTTGGTACTCTGCCATCACTAGGAGGGTGAGAAAGGACATCAGTACTCTGTCGTACTGGGTTGGTGGAAGAGAGTATTTAAGGGATTCTACGCATTGTTGTGGAGGCAAAAGGAGTGTCACTTTTATTTAGTACAATACCTAAACAAGAAATCTTTAAGGAGTGGACGTAGGTCTAGTTGTACCAAACCACTATAAAATTTAATGTTCTTCTATTCTTTTACTTTTTATTGCATTTTTATTTTTCGCACTTTATATTACTATGGTTAAAAAATATTTTATGAAAATCTATTTCTATAAATAATCGTATACTTCAGATTAATTGAGTAAAGTATTTTAAAATGATTTTCTAAAATCCAAGAATTTTTAAATTACTAATTCACCTCCTCTTAGTTAGCCTTGGGATTGTTCTATTAGGTCTAACAACCTGCTCAAACTTGTAAGTCGTATTAGAACCTATTTAAAAAATTAAGGTTTAGAAATTTTTTTGAAAAATGATCATGACTACTTTTGGAAACTAGAACACTCCTAAAGGATTTTCGATCACTGGACCACTGCTATTTGATAACATTCCTTTCGACTTTTTGAAAACTCGTATGTCTACTTTCTACAATCACTTGACTATCACATATGGATTTTAGTACATGAAGGTTACACTAAACCCATTAGACTTATTCATGTCATTAGGATTAAAATAATATTTTCTTATTGGACATTAGAAGAAAAAGACTTAGCTCAGTTAAACACAAAATATTTAAATAATATTTTTGTGCCTTCAAATCTGAGAACTAAATACGTGTTTCAAGCTAGAAAATTGGAAAAAAAAATTGGGATAGGCTTTGCGTAACATATGAAGGAACTAATGAGGTGAAATAATCCAGATTGAATATTTTATTACATGACAATAAACTTTTTTGTTTGAAACTGAATGAATCAATCATTAACATGTATTCATATTTTACGTAGATAATTATCTTATTGCATGCTTTAGGTAAGGAACTAATGAATTTAGAATAAGTTGATAAAATCCTACATTGTTTACCTACTGCTTATGATGCAAAGATAACGACCATAGATGAGTAAAAAGACCTAAATGTTTATTCTATTGAAAATCTGTTTGGATCACTGATTGATTATTAGTAAGGAGTAACTCAAAGATAGATTGATGTAGGCGACTAGCAGAAGGAGAAGAATATAGTGTTGAAAGTGGATGATTCAGAAAGTGATCAATCACTACTTAAGGATGAAGAAGATATTAGACTCATGAGGAGACAATTTGAAAGTTTCCTAAGAAGAAAGCAATGAAGAAATCTGCTCTGGAACAAGGGTAAGTTCTACAAGAATGCAAAAATTTCTAATGAAGTCATTTTTTTAATGGAATTGATCATTCGGATCAAGAGGTATGTGATTTATCTTATGATGAATTATTTGAAAGTGATTTGTTTTTCTACCTCATCAGGAGGATAAAAAGGATTTCTAGGTTCTTTGACTCACTAGGAAGGTGAAAAGGACACCAGGTTCTCAACATCACCATGATTGGGAAAAGAATTTCAGGTTCTCTGACTCACCCGGAGGGTAAAAAGGATTCTGGTTCTCCACTGCACCGTAATAAGGTGAAAGTAATTTTTATAAAGGCTTTTACGCTTTGCTGTGGTGGTTAAAAGATACTCATTAAAAGGTTTAGTTCAATACATATAGATGTTAGCTTTGAAGAGTGGATGTAGGTCAAGGTTTGATCGAACAACTATAAAATTTATGGGGTGCTCATTCCTTTTATTTCTTGCTTTTTTATTTCCTTCATGTTATTTTCATAAAATCTAATATGAAGATATTGTGATTGCTTTGGATTATTTTATGTGAGAAAGAAAAAAAATAAAAAAATAAAAACTTAAAATAGAAAAGAATTAAAAAAATTTATTCAATAAAAAATATAATTTTTATTTAGTTCTTTGATATTTGCTTTTGCTTGTGTATTTGATTAACAGTTTTTAAAAAGAAAATGTTTTGGAAAAGAAAATTTTTTATAACATCAATTTACGACCCCCCCTGTGTGCATTTGTAGTTCAAGTCAGTTTAACAACCCAAATCGAACTTTCAATTAGTTGTTAGGAAAGCTTAATTGCCTAAAATTTGACATTCATATATATATATATATATATATATATATATATATATATATATATATATATATATATATATATATATATATATATATATATATATATATATATATATATATATATATATATATATAGCGTCATCTAGTTAGTCTTGTAGGATATCTTAAGTATTTTGGCTATCATAATTAGGATTAAGACTTATAACGGATATGTCATGCCCCACCCAACCAACCCTAAGAACTTTGGTAATATAATTAATATTGTAGCTGGAGGAGATATTTTTTCCCAATTTATTGATGATCGGATATTAACATGTTAATAACATATCTACTAATCAACATTAGAGCTATTAAGTTCAAATGGAAACCATGTATATTAACTTTGAATAAATTTTAACTATTAGTAGAAAGAATCCAAAGCACACATTATACATGCATATCCATACATCAATTGCTTCACTTATATTAAAAAATGAAACTCCATTGCAAGTGATTTTCTTAATCCTTCAATGTTTTTTTTTATAACGAAGGAACGCTAAAGTTGAAAAACAATTGCATAATATAAGATTAGAACTAAAATTATTAGATAGTTTCAAACATAACAATATTAGTGATGTAATTATGCTGATTCAGTACGAGTCAGTGGTTCTTTGATAAAATCATCACGAGTACATCTATCTATTTGTCATGCTTATATTTGTTGCATATCATGATACTTTTTCTAATGGAATGAAATATTATTTATTGCAACTCAAAGAGTTTGTTTCAAATATAAAAAATACCCATAAAAGTTTATTCATTACATGGATGAATCAATAGATGCATTTAACACAAGAGAAATCATACACACATATGCAAAAAAGCAGAATTGTATTTTAAATAAATCTTTATAAATCATAAAATATATAAATCCTAAATTAATGCAAAGTTGAATCAAAATGATACAATGATGAAAATACATAGCTAACAATATATTCATAATTGTGGTTTGCTATTAAATTTTGGTTATATATGAATGCATTGGGACAAATAAATGATTATTAAATAAAAAAATTAAGGGAAATTTTTTGCATCGTCATATGTTCATTAAAAATTAATCAGAATTAAATTTTAAATTTATTTTATAACAAATATATTATATTATATTATATTTATTAAAATAATTTAATAAAATTTTAAAATCAATTATAATCAAATATTCATGTGCCAATAGACACATGGTTGTGGGCCGGCCCAACATTAGGAACTTTTATTTGGTCCGGTGAACGTACGTAGAGCTACGTTCGGCCGGCACTAAGATCGCAAGCACAAAATGAGAAATACGGAGCAAATACCAAGCAATACCAACAATAACGAGAAATACCATTATGTGAAGACAAAATACCGAGTAATACAGAGCAATACCGAGTTATCCCAAAAAATACATAGGTTTTCTAGAAAAAATCAATATTTTTTTGGGATTACTCGGTATTGCTCTATATTACTCGGTATAGATCTTCACAGAGAGGTATTCCTCATTATTATCAAAGAATACCTAACAATACCGACCAAATACCGAGCAGAAATCGAGTAACAATCCTCTGACCGAACGTAGAGCTACGTCCGATCAGAGTACATAATAAAAGTTCCAACATTAGGTATGGTGCAGTAATCCATCATTTTGTTTTATTTTATTTTCTCTTCAGAGTGAGAATGTCTCGGTGGAACAATATCTCCCTCTTATCCTCCCAGTAAACCGTCTCAAGACATTATTTGTTAGACACGGAGAGTAGAAACAAAAATAGTCATACAATTATAATAGAATCTGCATGTTCTCTCGCATGAATCAGAGCCACACGAATTCTCATATGAGGGGAGAATATTCTCCGAGTTATAGTGAGCAAACATTAATTTATTATTATTATTATTTTTTTTTTTTTTTGGGAAATTTTGGGGCAAAAGCCATATATTAAAGAAAAAAGAGGTTACAAGTAAAGGTGATTACATATAAGGGTAACCATTCATAAACAAAAACAAAAACTTATGAAGGTCAAGTGAATAAAAACCCCAACTATACCACCCAATCAAGCAAAAAATTACACAAAAAAGAAGTTGGATAGACCGCAGCTAACCCAAAATCAAAAAACAGCAGCAGCTAAGAGATTGGCTAAAGCCCATTAGTAGCCAAGATTTCACAAATTCAGAAACAGCATCCCCATCAGCAAAGAAGAACAGGGAAATGATCATCACTGCCACTACATGACTGGAGCAAGCACCTAAAAAAAACAAAGTAACCTGGCCAGAGAGACTGCAGAAAAATAGATCCACAAAAAAAAGCTCCAGAACAGAGTAACCAGGACTTAGTAATAATAGAAAAGGCAGCTGCTCCTGGTTGCTCGTAAGTCGTCCAAGGGGTATAGAATTTTCGAATATCATTTTGGAGCTTCATCATTGTCCAGGTTATTAACCAAACCCGCCAATATACAGCCACAGGCAATACATAATAGAGGATCCAATCTTCACAAATTATCAAGAAGAACTTCAGAATTTTTTCCATTTAGCAACCTTCCCAGAGATCCTCCTTCTAACAGTAAACAGCAAAGAAGTAGAGCTGTGAAATTCGTTCCCAAATCTTCTACTGTTTCTCTCCCTCCAAAGATGGTAAATAGTACAACAAACCATCAACATATAAAACTTCTTATTCATTTGAGAACCATAGGGATCAGTCTCCAGCCATTGAAGAAGTTGGAGAATAGTAGGTCTTAAAAGAAGACTTCTTGTGCCAGGTAATTAAGAATTAAGAATAAGAAAGAGTAAGAGCACTCAAAGAAATAGTGATTGACAGTTTCAGAAGCTGAGTGACATAACGAACAAATTGTCGGCACAATAATATTTCTGGATCTCAAAGCATCTTGAGTTTTTAAACCACCAACAAGAGCAAGCCAAACATACACTGAATGTTTCAAAATATGTTTCTTGTGCCAAAAAAGCTTATGCCAAGGACAATCCGGCATAAAGTTATAAAATTCCTCAATAAAGTCTCTAAATTTAATCTTGTCACAACCATTCCAAACAAGATAAGGACCGGCAGAGTGTAAAATCGGATATCTGGAGACAGCAGCTCTCAAAACCTGTGGGAAGGGAAGGCTATCCAGAGATACACCAGGCACATGCTTAGAAAGAGTAAAATTGTAACACCAATGATCCCAAATAATAGAGATGGGAGCATTAGGTGTGATTAAAAAACTTACAATTAAACTTCACAATAGCAGCCGTGTTACAAACAGAGATCCAGAACTTGCTATCTTTAGGACTAGGAGGTCTCCAAGGAGAAGAGTAGTGGGCCAATAACCAAGTAGATAGTAGAGAAGTACAGTTATACATTCTGTAAATCACAGAACAATTAAAGGCAAATAAAAGAGCACTAAGAGACGGGATTACCTAACCCACCTTTAACTTTAGGCTTGCAAACATTTTCCCAAGACACCATATGTAATTTGTGAGAGCAGTCAATGTCACCAAAAAGCAGAAAATGAGAACAAGTTTTCTTAAAAAACTTGAAAACAGTCTTAGGCAGAATTGAGCCCCTAATCCAATAGGCAATTGTGTTTTGAATTGTGAACTTTAAATACTGCAAGCGCCCAGCAAAAGACAAGAGGTTGGCCTTCCAACCAGTAAATTTTTTGTTCGGGTTATCCATCAAAGGTAAAAAGTCTTCAACTTTCAATCTATTAAAGGAGATAGGGATACCAAGATAAGAGATCTTTGAGGTAATGTTGAAGATGGAGAGAGCTTGGCACAGACTGTCTCTATTCCTTTGATTTTTAGTGAACATAATAGAGCATTTATATAAATTGATGCGTAAACCAGAAGCTGCAGCAAACTCATGAAGGACATTAACAAGAATGTGACAATTGTCTAATGACGCCTCCCCAAAAACTAACACATCATCAGCATATAAAAGGTGAGAGAGATGAAAGTTGTCAGCTTTAAAACCTTTGAAGCCACTAGCATCCAAAAGATTGGAGAAAGCATCCATCACAATGCAGAAAAGGTATGGGCTTAGAGGGCAACCTTGCCTCAGCCCGACAAAAGAGGGAAAGAAACCTTCTAAAGCGCCATCAATGACAACAGAAAAATTCACATTAGAAATACAAGCTTTAACCCTACTAATAAAAAGCTTAGGGAAGCCTTTTTGAATCATACGAGCAATTAAAAAAACTTCCTAGAAACAGAGTCAAATGCTTTTTTGATGTCAATTTTTGCACAGACAGAAAATATTACAGACCCCTCTCTTATTGACCAAAGAGAGGATATCATTACCAAGAAGAATACTATCAGTGGAGACTCTAGATTTCACAAATCCTGCTTGCATGTCTTTAACAATAAAATGCATGATCGGATTTAGCCTACAAGCAATAACCTTAGAAATAATTTTGTAAAGAGTGTTACACAAAGAAATAGGCCCATAATCAGTAATAGAAGTTGAATTTCTGTGCTTAGGAATAATAGCTAGAGCTGTAGCTTTTACCCCACTAGGAATATGAACCTTAAGGAAGAAGAATCTGATGGCATTACAAACATGGAGACCAATGATGTGCCAACCAGATTTTTAAAAGTGATAATTGAATCCATCTGACCCCGGGGAAGAGTTAGAAGAGCCCTTGAAGACAGCAGTTTTAATTTCTTCATCCAAAATAGGAGAAGTAAGAAGGTTAGCATAGAAGTCTGTAACAACATTACCAATAGGAAAGTTATCCATAGTAGAGAAATAAGAAGGGGTAGGATTGAACAAATCCTGAAAGTACTTGATAATAGAGTTAAGCACTCCCCTCTATCAATATTTGGCCTGCAAGCAAATAAGTTAACAGCAGATCTAGAGCTACCCTTCCGGCTCCTGATTTTGGCATAAAGAAATTTAAGATCATCCTCACCATGGGTTAGCCATTTAGATTTAGCTCTTGAATAACCTAGATAGCTTGCAAAGAGGAGGTAGCAGTAATTTTGGCATTGATATCTTTAAGGGAGGCCCCAAGTGAAGCATCCAAAGGATTGTTTTGGACAAGAGCTAGAAGATCCAGTTGCTTGGCATGAAGAGTGTCAAGTTGCAAATTGATGGATTGAGAGTTAGCCCATTGTTTCTTTTTAATATCACCTTTTAATTGCCTTAGAGTGTTACAAAAGTGAGATAAAGGGCTTCCAGTAACAGGCATAGAAAAAGCATTTAAAAGATGCATCCAATATCTGTCTTCACTAGTCCATAAATTCTTAAAAAGAAACCTGCGGTGAGAGAAAAAGTTCAGGTCCGAGTGGAAAATAATGGGAGAGTGGTCCGAGCAGGACGGGTTCTGGAAGGAGCAGTAAGCTTCAGGGTAGAACTTCACCCAATCCTCGTTTATAAGTGCTCTATCCAACTTGATAAGAATTGGATTATCTGATTGCTGATTAAACCATGTAAAGAAACTACCCACAGAGTGTTAATCCATTAGATTATTATCAAATATCATAGAGTTGATATCAATCAAATTGGAATGATGAAGCACAGAACCACCAGATTTTTCACTAGCATAGAGACAACAATTAAAATCCCCAGCAATGGCCCATGGGATACCATTAGCAGGAGAACCCATATTGATAGAATTCCAAAGGGCTTTCCTATCATAAGCAACATTGGAAGCATAAATAAAGGTGAACTGAAAAGGTGGGTGAATACCGACCTTAACCATACCACCGATCATCTGCGAAGTCACCACAGAAGGGACAAAATTTAGTTTGCTAGCATTCCATTTAATCCAAATCCGACCCGAAGATGAGAGATTAAAATTGTGTTGACTATCTTCATTAGGAAAAAGAGAATGAGAGGAGACAAAAAAGGGTCACAGAGAGAGGGAGCATGCACCCGAGTTTCCAACAGACAAAGCATGTCAAGATTGAAAGACTTGATGAGTCGTTTGCAGCTAAGAACTTTTTTAGGATGGTTGAACTCCCTTACATTCCACACACCAATGGGAGGAAGGGACATTAGGATGTAGAGGGAGTTTGGGATTTTTTGCTCTGCTAATCCTTTGTAGATTTTTTGGAAATTTCTGAAGTAGCTTGCTTCTTGCCTTTACTCAGCTGTTTGATCAAATTATCAATCAAGTCACTACTTGAAACAAAATTCTTGCGGATCCAAAGCAATTTGAGAATTTAAAATCTCAAATTAATTGGGAGAGGTAATAATAGTGGATGGATTTTTGGTGGCGGCCAAAACAGAGCATGAAGAAGCCGAGTGTTCTTCAGTTGGGATATTGAGGTTGGGAATGCTAGCAACGATGGAATCAGATAAAGTAGCTTCATTTGGAGTGCCCACTGTGGGATGCGGCTCAGTAGGAGGAATGATTTCAGTATTGCCAGAAGCTTGAAGATTCCCAGTAGAGGAGGGAGGGGGTGGTGAATGAGCTTGGTAATGTAGAGGTTGGCCGATGCTATTGGTATGGAGAGGAATAGTGGATGCTAGGTTAGCAGCAGTCGGAGCAGAGGTGGAAGCATCCTTAGGTTTAGAATCATACCGAGGGGGTCTGGAATGGAAACGATTTGTAGTTTTCTTGCTATAACTCCTCCAACGAGAAAAAGGTTTGGTAACAACATGATCATTACCAGCTGGAGAAGGGTTCAAAGGACAGGAAGAAGAGTAGTGAACTAACGACTTACAGTGTTCACAAGGGGGCGGTCTCCATTCGTATTGCACCTTAAGCTCAACAACATCCCAATCCAATGAAACTTTAATTTCTTCAGGATAAGTGGCATTACAATCAACCAAATCACAGACCCGGGCAAAGGTAAGACGACTTTTTTGCTCGGTGAGATGATCAGCCATTAATGGTACACCAATCTTACTAGCGATTCTCGAGATGCCCTCCGAATTCCAGCAAGCCAAAGGAAGATCATGTATTTTAACCCAAATTGGAACCGAAGAGAAGTTCCCCCTTTTCGGCTTAAATTTGGGGTGCCATTTTTGAAGAACAAATGGTTTACCGAGTATAAACCACACCCCTTTTGACCAAGCCATGTCAAAATCTTCAACACAGGAAAAACGTAACAAGAAGAAACCATCACTGAGAGATAAGAGTTTGAGAGAACCTTTAAGAGACCACGCTTTTTTAAAGCTCCCAAAAGCGCTTCATAGAAGGGCCTCCGACCAATGAAATAACTGACAAGGCATAAGCTCCAGTCATCACTCCCTTTAGCTAGTGTCTCGCCAGAAAAAGGTATAATGCCTGGTTCTGAAGGATGATGAGTGAAAGTAAAGACTTTAGGGGTGTAAGAGGATGCCGGTGCAAAAATCTGGTTTCAATTGAGCAAGGAAGCAGGGGGAGCAGCAGTACCAGCAGAAGGAAGAGAGGGAAAATCAGATGAGTGGAGGGACGACTCCATGGAGAGAATCCCCTGGCCTAGCCGGAGGGGAGGCAGAGAAAGAAGAAGCCCAGCAGAGGAAAAAAGACGAAACCCTAGCAGAGCTTAGCTCTCCTGAAAAAACTTGTTCATTTTATTAAAAATTTCGCTCTTATAAATCTTTGATATTTGATTTTGACAAAGAAATATTGTCTAATTTTAATTAATTTATAAATTATTACTCAAATAGCTTTGGGGTTTTTAAGCATTTTGGATTTAATTTCAAAATATATTTTTTCTTTTTTTCTTGTAGTGAGCAAACAT
Organism: Dendrobium huoshanense; assembly: GCA_016618105.1. Classification (NCBI taxonomy): domain Eukaryota; kingdom Viridiplantae; phylum Streptophyta; class Magnoliopsida; order Asparagales; family Orchidaceae; genus Dendrobium; species Dendrobium huoshanense. Next base: position 26,899,099 of record CM028355.1, read on the forward strand.
TATTATTATTATTTTTAAACAAGAACACATTTTATTTCATAAAAGAAAGGGAATACAAAACAAAGTAGCCAACCAATAGCAAAACCCCAAAAGTACAGCCAGTACGAAAACCAACCATAGGGGGGAAAGACCAAGCAAGACTCAGGAGAAGCCCCCAGCACTAAATCTGGGCCAACCAAGGACCATCCATGGTAAGCAGCTACAAAACACCAACACAGCCATAAATTACAAACAACCAGCCAAAGCACCCAAGTTGCCAACCAGGCAGACCAATAAGAGGGAAGCTGGGGGCTTAATCATCAACTTCCAAAAAGCTCGCAAAAAGCCTCAATCGAAACAGTAAAAGGAGAAGCAAAAGCCTATTTCTTTTTTCCTTAACTTTTGCCCTTTTTGCCACCAACATTGGGACAAACTTGATCAATAATACGAGAAGCCAAAGCCTCTTCATCAATTTCCACATCCTCCCCCTCATAATGAGAAGAAGAAAAATCATCCAAAATCGGCCAATCCATTTGGAATCGAACAAAGTTATTCCTAGCCTTGGCCACATTAATCTTTAAATCATCATTAGACATCACGGAGATAGACACATTAATAAAAGTAATAACACCCTCGGACTTAGAAGTAGGACAAGCTGGGGATGGTAAATAAGCAGGGAAAGACATAGCATCCCGAGCCACAGGACTAATGGGGGAGGAAACACCACAACCCACCATCTCCACACATGGAAAAATAGGTCCAGAAGGCATCACCTCCCCATAATTAATCTCCAAGGACAACATTTCACTCGGCTCAGCCATATCATCTACACCAAACATACTAGCTTTAGGATTAGTACCACAATTTAAATCTCCATATTCACCAGCAATCAACCGAGGAGCAGGGGACCTAGGTTCAAACCCAACCACGAAAGTCAGAGAAAGGACAATATGAGAAAGGCCCCCCTCCAAGCCAAGAGCATCCCCCGAGACAGGCCCAGCAGGCATAACCTTTATACAAACAGGGGGATGACTAACGTGAAAAGAAGTCGAGGGAATAAGACCATCCAAAATAACATGATTAATATCTACAAACATGGGCAACTCAACAAAATTTTCTACATTGCTAATAGCAGTTGTAGAAACGTCATGACATCTAACCCCCAGAGAAACATGAGACAAAATAAGACTCGCAACCGAATGGACTAAACCATGGTTTGTCTCCAGTTCCACAAAAATTTCAGGATCAACATTTTTAACAGGCTTAGAGACAATAGAATTCAACTCCCGAGATGAAAAACCTTTCGCAAAATTGGGGTGCAAGAACAAACATTCTGATTTGGAGTGACCCAAAGATTTGCAATGAAAATAATGCAACAAAATATCTTACAAAATAACCGACTGGACATGCCCCAAATTATCTGGGCCAATCCAAATATTATCCAAAAAAAAATGTTTGGAAACATCCAATTCGACCAATACTTGAGCATCAGAGGGTCTAGAACCAACAGAGTTTGCATGATCAATTTTAAGAGGGTGGCCAAAAAAAGAACCGAGACCATGAAGGATCCTCGGAGAGAACAGATGAGGTCTCAAATTTGGGAAAGACATCCAAATAGGAATATTAGGGGATTCAACATCCACATCAAATGAAGGTGACCACTTGATCAACCGTATATAAAAATTGTTAATAAAATAGGAACGATGCTCAAATATACGATAGTAATCCAAATCGTTCAGTAATTTTATCAAGACATTTTTCGAATTGAACACTTAATAGAGAAATCACTGTTGAGTTTATGATTGAAAAAAAAATTAAATAGCTTCAAGGGACGGCCGATGGGATGGAAATTTCACAACCAATGCGAAATCAAACGGTGTGGCAAGTGAAAAAAATCTCTGCCTTAGAAATCAACAAAGAAGGAATCGCGCAATGAGTAGAGATTTTGAAATCAGGGAAGGAAGAAATGTTACCCAAAAGAGCATCACGAAAAGACTTAAAAGATGATTTGCCCTGAAGAAAAATGGCATCTACTAAGCACGAACTAGCCATCGAAAGCAGAAGACATGAGAAAGCACATAAAAAAAATAAGAAAGGAACAAAATGAGATGAAAAATCACTTCCCTGACTGAAGAGGTGATGTTGGAAGGCACGAGCAAGGAAGGAAAACTGGAATAGCCACGGAGAGAAAAACCCTAACATAGCGCATGATGAAAAGCGTGAAATTTTGAGGAATTTTTGTTTTTTTTTTCTTATATTAGAATAATTATTTCAATTAGGTTAGGCATTATAATTTTTTTTCCTTTTTTTAGCTTCTATGTAAAAAATCATGCGTCTTTAATGATATGATCTCAACTTATCTTAACTATGTCTATTAGATTTGTATATAATTCTAAAATGATATTTTTTTCTACACAACAGATATATTGAGCCCTTTTCTTCTTTAATTATAATGGGAATGTAAAATATTTTTTCCATGACTCATTCACCCCCTGATGCTCTGTTAGGATTTTTTCCCCTAGCATCGGCCCTGTCGACATTTTGCTTCTCGTTGGTGCTCTTTTCTTCAGAGAAGTTCCTCTCACTTAATTATGTATGTTTCTATCCTCTCTCCTATTTATTTTAGCTTGTTTTAGCATTGCTCCATGATTGTTCCACCCTCTTCATGGTGGCTAATCAAATTCGATTTGATGATCTGAGATTTTTGAATAGTTAATTCAAGTCTTGATCCTTTATTGAAGCTCTTTTGAGGTCTTCCTCACCCTTTGTGGACCTTAAATCATCTTCATTTCATGGGTTGCCTTCTCTTTGGATTTTGAAGGAAGTCTTAGCTCTTATTGCACCCTTTTCCTTCTCTCTAGTTAGATATTTCCCTAATTGGATGCCCTCTTTGGATATGATTCAGAAGTTTTTCTTTAACTTAATGTTATCCAGTGTGTTTTTTATAACCTTATTGGATTATCTTCATGGTCTGATTAAACTGGGCTACGATTATGATTATTGTTGTTTGTTTTCTCATCGTTCTTATTTTTTGAGTAATTACTGCATGAAATTAAGAAAGTGGTCAACATTTGTGGACATTTTGGAGGAATCCACCTTGATTCTGGTTTAGGTCTCCTTCCCGAACCTCCAACCTCATTTATTTGCTCCTCATATCTTATATGGTCTGGTTCTTTTTTTGAACACCCTCTTCATACTAATACTGCGACCGCGGTGGGATCACGTCCATCAAGTGCTAAAGTTTTGGTGGAGCTCAATATTCTATAGTGGTATCCTTATAAGGTTTAGTTAGGTCCAAAAAAATTGGGTTATATTCAAAGTGTTGTGATGGATGAATTTCCATCCCATGTAAATGTTGTATTTTATTAGGCTACTCTAGAAATGATTGTGTTAGCCTCCATTCCCATTTAGCTAAGGATCTGCTCCTCAGGTTAATGGGAAAAATGATGGGGTTGATATAGTGGTTGTTGATGGTAAAGATCTTTTTGGTAATAGCAATGCTGTTATTATTGGGCATGCAGTGTCCAATTATTTGGTTCTTGGGGACCCTTTACTCCCTCATGTTATTATTTCTGATTCAAAAAAGGTTATTAATGATAATGGTATAGAGGCGGGGATGGATTTAGCTTAACATGTTCTTATCAATTCTTCTAATAATTGTGATCTTCCCTCTTTGGAGGCTTCTCCCATGTAAGTGGAGAGTGAGAGTATTATTAATGAGGAGGTTAATAACTTGGATGTTATTCCTATTGATGCTTTTCATTCACCTGCTTATCTTATTGGTAGTGATAAGGAAACTTGCCATGTGAACACAGTGATTTTGGATGAATCTTCTAGTGGAATTAATGTTGAATCTCCCTTTCTTTCTTAAGAACTTTCTTTGTCTCTGAATGTGAAAAAAAATGGGATTGTACCATTGGTTAATGTTCCAGTTTCCCTTATTACTAATAACGAATTAAAAACTCATTTGTTGTTAAATATGAAGGATAGTTGCTTCGACCACTGTGATTGGTTGGATGGGTCTATCTCCTCGCCTTGCAGGGGGGTGCTGGGGAAGATTTAGATGGTAGCATTGATGAGTTTCTTGTATTGTATAGATTGAAGGTTGGTTAAATTATGGATAATACTTCCTCTCGTTTAAGTGATAAATGAGGCAGAAGAAAAATCTAGAAAAAGGTAATTATGGTCCTCTGTTGCTGCTCTGGTTGTTGTTGGTTTTGGACTTTAATTGGTAGCCTTATGATTTTTGGTTAGCTGGTTGGTGTTTGGGTTTTTGTTTGTGTTGTTTGGCTTTGGGTTGGCTTTTTCCTGGAAGAGTTATTGTGGCTTTTGGGTTGTTAGCTCGGTTGGGATGTTCTTGCTAGTGTAAATAATGTGGGTGATGGCTAGTTGGATTTGTTGGTGGATACTTGGCTGGTCTATTTTTCAGGGTCAGACAATGATGAGACAGGTTTTCTGCAAGCCCGCTTCGATGGGCTTAGCTTGTTTTGGCAACCTTGGAGGTTGTTTCATTTGCTCGATCAATGATGACTTTTGTTTGGTTTTTGGGAGTTCTTGCCGCTGCATTCTCTACCTCCATTGGATGGTCGAGGATTGGCGACTGACTGGCATTATGAGTCCGACTGACTTCAGGGCCTTTTTTATTTGCTATATTTTTTGATGATTTTTAATTTTTTGATTACTTTGCAATCTATTGCTTGTTGTTGTATTTTAAACTTTATATTTTCCATGCTTTAACCTCCTTTGGCATGGTTGTATGTCCCTATTCATCTTTGGAATAAAATAATGATTAGCTTAAAAAAATGTAAAACATTTTCTCTAGATTTTAAGAATAATTAAAAAAAAAGGGATGAACATCCTCTTAACTGGTTGATATAAGCCCTAAATAAACTATAAAATGCGAGGGGTGAGAAATAGCCAAATGTTGATATTTTGTACATAAAATCCATTATTTCTAAAAATTATAAATCTACCTTTCAAAATTACAAAATAGCTCTAAAACTTATACTTAGACAAATATGCTTCTTGAAATTGCATTTTGGCAATTGTAATCCCTAAAAAAAAAAGCTAAAAAATCCAAAAAAGTAAATTGTCTACCAATGAACATAAGCTTATTCTAATTTGCATCAAGTGCAAAATCTCTCATTTTTCTCATTCATAAAAAATTTCAAAAAGCCCCAAATAAAATGTATACATTCATATATATATATATATGAAAATTATTTTCAAAGAATTATAAGAGAAACCAATGGCTATCAAACAAAATGATATTTACTCGTTCATCAAATCTATTTAGTTGTCCATTAAGGAACCATATTCCTTCAATGAATTATAGGCGACGAGATTATTTAAATTGTACTCTTTAGTTTTTGTCTAGCGAATTTAAAGAAATCTGGAGAATCAATCTAAGGAAAAATGAAACTCAAGTTTGCTCGAATCAAATTTGAGCCATGAGACAATTTTTAGTCAGCTTATGTAAGTCAATCTGATTTTGAATCGACACTGGAATGGCCCAAAAATGAATCATTCAAACCCCTAAAAATGCATATGCCACATTCTTAGTATGCCTGATAACTCATTAACTATCTTGACAAATTAATTGAGTTCTTTTATTTAGTAACAAGCTTATTCATCTAACTATGAACAAGATTATAAAGTCCTATTGATGTTACAAATCAACAAATAATAGATTCATAATATAAAAATACATCAAGAGCTCATAATGCAATTTTATTTTTAACACTTAATTGGGTTTGCTTAATTCTCTTCCGCCCAAAAAAACTTTCTATTTTTTTTCAACACTATAGACATAAAATTTCCTATTTTTTCACCACTATAGACATAAAATTTCCTATTGTTGTGGGCTGAGAAATTCAAGATGGTGGAGTACAAAGATTTTATGTTTAGCACACAAACAGGAATACGAAGAGGCAGTGAGACATTATAGTTTTAACGTGAAAATTGTTATAAAGGGGAAAAATCATGGGGTCTCGCTCAGTTAAAAGAATTCCATTATTATTTGAATGAAATACAGAGATGTGCCTGTTTTTAAATAAAGGGAAATTACAATATTTTGAAGATTTTCGTCAAACTCCAAACAAGTGATTATGATCTTAAATGGATGAGATAAGAATGAGTGAACGTTTGTTGGCAATTGCTATCGAAAAGAGATCTAGTGTTGTTCGACGAGAGGGCAGAAGTCTGGAGATGTACAAAGGTCAGGAATAACTTCAGCGGAGACCAAGAAGAACTCTTGTAGTTATCGAGAATAACTCAAGCGGTGGTCAAGAAGAACTCTAGCAATGGTCGGGAAGATCTTCAGCGATGGTCGTGAAGAACTTTAGTAGTGGTCGAAAAGAATTTTAGTGATGGTCAATGGTAAGAGAACTCCTAAGTCTTCTTCTTTCTACTCCCTCCATTTTTTTCACTCCCCCTCATGTGAAGCATGCGGGCATATTTATAGTTTTTTTGTGAGTGACTTGACTAGTAAATATGAAAAAGATCAATGAAAAACTTGGATGTTTCATCGATGGCTCGTGTTGATTCCCTTGATCATAAATCATTTATCTAGCATTTAAAGGGTCGTAACAATATTAGAATTTGCTACTATTAAGCTTGTTGGATTAGTCTCGTCGAGCCACTCGATTCGATTATAAGCAAGTTATACTTGGAAGTCATTTATTATTTAATTTATGTTATGAAGCTTCTAAATACGCTTTGGCGCCTTGATTTGTGCTTGGATTGGACGGAATTTGTTTTTGCTCGGTTCTTCTTTTCGAGACACTCAATTAGACTATAAACTTATCAAAATCAGAGTTTGGATAGTCTCAAAAGTAATTTTTAGAGCCTCTAATTCATTAATTGCACTGAGATTCATGCTTGATCAAAGTGAATTTTTGGTGACATATCAATTGCCTCCTATTTTTAGACATTGAAGCTTCAATAGTCCTAAAATACATATTAGAGCTATTTAAAATTTCCGAGTGTTCAAATCATGCAATATGTAAGCTTCCTCAAAGACATTGCAGATCTCCACTCGCTTTTATGAATCGAATAATATGCCTTAGATTGTGAATTGAACATTGCTTGAAAATTTTAATTATATTAATTACAATTCTCCTCATCAATAATTATACATATAAATTCAATCAATTCCTCTCCGGCCCTAAATTGAAGTATCGCATTTTCTGAATATTTTTCTAAAAATTTGATCAAACTCAATGTTTGGCCAGCTAACTCAACTCAATAAAGCAAATTTTTTATTTATCTTCTGGCCCATTTACATTGAGCGTGAATCATTCCTAAAAACAGCCAGTTCAATATATATATATATATATATATATATATATATATATATATATATAATCAAAAAATTATCTTGATCGGGCAAATATTTTGAGGCAGAATCAAGTTAGAAACTTTAAAAACTAAATCAAGGACCATCTGAACTCAGATTTTAGTAAACTTATAGTCTAACTGAATGTCTCGGACGTCTCGGAAATATGAATCAAACATTACCAAATTCAACTCAATACGGGCCCATATGAGTCCAAATCAAAGACCCGAAGCACATTTGGAAGGTTCAATCCATAATTTGGATTATTAAACAGTTTCTAAATATAGCGTGCTCATAGTCGAATCGAGCGACTCGACGAGACAAATCCAACAAACCCAAGATCGTCGAATTCTGATATCATTAAAACATTCAAATGCTCAATAAACACTTCATGGTCAAGGGATTCAACACCGTCCGTCCATTCAAATCACTCCCAATTTATCCCTGATCTTCCTCCTATTTTCTGATCATGCTTCTCTCAGAAAACTATAAATAGTCCCTTCATTTCTCTTGAGGAGGGACCCCAAGCAAGAAGAGAAGGAAGAAGAGAAGTAAGAATAGAAGGAAGAAGAGAAGGAAGAGAGCTCTTGCCACTATACTCCTCCTCGACCACCGATGGAGTTTCGCCAGACTACCATCGAACGTCGGAGTTCTAACGTATCACCACCTAATGTCAGAGTTTTGCTGGATCACCACCTGACACCGGAGTTCCGCCAGAGCACCATCGGTTATTAGAGTTCCACTGGACTACTACCCGATGCCAGAGTTCTGCCATAACACCATATGATGCTGGAGTTCAGCCAAACCACCATGCGACGCCGGAGTTCTGTCGGATCACCACTTAACATTGGAGTTCCACCAGACCACCACCTGACGTCGGAGTTTTGCCCGACCACTTAATGTTTCTAGATTTTTGTTCTCTATTTGTAACTGAATTTCAATCTTATAGTTGATTATTGTAATATGATTATCTTCAATTTTAAGGACGAATAAACCACTTGTAACAAAGCAAACATTAGTGAAATCCTTTCAACTAGGCATGGCCCCATAGTTTTTCCGTTTTACAAGGTTTCCACATAAAAACTATTGTGTTGCATTTTTCTTCTGTTTGTGTGCTAGATATCTGTACAATGCTGAGATGAAATTTTTCTAACTTTATCGCCACGTATATTCTCAACCACAAAAGTTTGGCACCGTCTGTGGGAAACATTGACCCACAATTCTAAGTGTTACTTCAATGACCAACAGGCATAGCAATCCCATCTTGGGAGCCTCCTGCTCCAACACCCATCAATCTAGGATTCAGTCTATAAATTTTGGATGCCCAGTATCTGACACTTTTTATCCACGGAGCAAAATGTTACTAGAGAAGGAACTTCAAGGCCTTCCCTAGGGGAAATTATTGGGTTTGGTCACCGGACGCATCCATACATCCAAAATCCAATAGGATGATGCCACGTTGTGACCCGATGACCCGACGCACCCGCTCGATTTTTTTTGCACGTGCTTTTTCATTTACAGCGTGGCCCGATAACCCGACCCAGACCGAAGTTAAAAAGTCATTCTTTTATTATTTTTTTTTCTTAAACATTACAAATTAAAACCCGTGCCCTTTGGGTTGACCTTGCACCCCCTCTTTTAAGTTGTTGCTCATCTTCATTTGTAAATTCTTTTTTTTCCTCATCACATTCATTGTTGAAGGCATGCCAAATGTCCATATTTGCTTGCTTTTGTTGAAGTATTTTCTGTAAATTTTTGTAGCTCGGTACCATGCTCGGTACTATAATCGGTATTTTTTAGGGTTTTATCACACAAATGGAATTTATTTTTATAGTTTTGTAAGTAGGTTTAGGGTTTTGTATTTTTATTTTGAGCATGGAAGGGAAATGCTCGGTTCTACGCGCAGTATTTCTCTAAATACTTATATAGGGTTCATTTTGTGCACTCGGTACTGCTCGGTAGCATACTCGGTACTTTGCATGGTACCGAGCGTAGTACCGAGCTCTCATTTTGTTCTGCTCTTATTTCCTACTTGTGTTATTTTTTTATCTTGTGTTCTGCTCTCAGTTTGTTCGCTCGGTATCGTACTTGGTACTTTATATGGTACCGAGCAATTTTTTTTTACAGTACTCTCTTGGTACTGCTCAATACCATACTCGGTACTCTGCTCGGTATTCCTCTAATTACTTATCTATGGTATCATTTAATATAGCTCGGTTTTTCTCGGGTTCTATACTTGGTACTCTGCATGGCTCCGAGAGGTATTTATGTTTCTAGTGTTTGGCTAGGTATATCTCTAAATACTTGTCTATTGTTCCAAAATTACGGGAATATTTTTCAAAGATTCATTTTAGTTTCAGAGCTTCTACGTTTAGACAAGTTTGTGATCATTTGAGAAATACATTCGACCAAGAATTTGTTGATATTTTGAAGCCGCTGCACTTTCATCAATTCCTCTTGTTGCATGCTTTCCGTCAGAATGTTCCTCTTGTTCATATGTTACTGACCAAATATAATTTCAAGAAGAAGTGCTTCATAATCAAATGAAAGAAGTAACCTTTCACTTCTTATGGGGTAGATCTCATCATTGGACTACCCAATAGGGGTACAAAATTTGTGGTTGAGAGTGGCAGGATAAGTGGGGTAACTTCCAATGATATTAGACATGAAATTCACAGTTTGAAGGATTCCACCCCAGTACATATTCTTTTATAGCATTTCATAAAATTCTTCTTGTCTAATCTATTTTTCCCCCTTACGAACTTTAGGGCACCTTCAAGTATCCTGACAGTTGCAGACCATGCTGACGATTTCTTAACTTTAACTTATAAGTTGCCTTTAACCATAAAAAACTTCCTTATCAAAGAATTTGATTTGATTGCCATGAAGCATATGAATGGAATTCCCCTAGGATATATTAATGGTTTTGTAATAATTCTAATTGTGAGTATAAATCTTATGCATACTATTTTAGTTAGCCATTCTAGAAATATAATTAATTTGTTAAAGGTATGTTTGTTATGGTTGCATATTTGGTTCCTCGAATATACCAAAATATAAACACCAACGGATGAGCAGTCACAGCCTCGTTTTGCTCGGTGGGATAACCAACTAATATACATTGAGAAAGAAGTAGATGAATTATTTGAATCACTTGATGATGTACATGTATGCATTCGAGATGTGTTAGTAATGTAGATATGATCTCCTTTTAACAAATAGTGTTTTGTAGATACTGAAAGAATTTGAACAAATAATTGAGGATGAGAGATCCCATTTCAGAATGCTCCCCCTACCTCAACAGAACCTTCCCCCAAAGTCTGAATTAAAATCCAACAGCCCAAGAGCTCTTCAAGGGCTTCCACTCCACCCAAGCTCCCCCAATCGGGTAGCCCACCACCCGAAAAGGCCAGCCAACCAAAAATTAACTTCTCTAAACCGCTAGATGATGAGGATTGTTAGAACATGGCCAAGCTGATCTCATAGAATAAAATTCTCATTACTAGGCTTTCCAAAATTGAATCAACATCTACCTTGCTAGAGCGGCGAGTAAAATCATTAGAGCTGGTTGTGTTTGAACTTAAGGATTTAGAGAGGAAAGTTGAAATAATACAAAATTTTCTTGAGGCCAACTTTCCAGCTATATTGAAAGTAAATTCTATAGAGTTTTACATGCCAAGCCCTATGGAGCCTGAAGATATTAAACATGTTTCACCAGTGGCTCCCCAAAAAGAAGAGGCTCAGGACCTAACAGAAAAAGTTGATGTGGGTAAGACAACAACAATAATGGATTTAACTATTTCAACATATAAAATCATAGGAAGCAGTGGAAGTGCTGATCAAGCTGAGCATTCAGCAGCTAGCACTAACATTACTAAAAGGGTTTTGTAAAGGGTTGATCATAAGTAGAAATTGGTTAAGAGTCCATTTACAACTAGTAAAAGAAAGAGTCATAAAGATGGTGAAATTGTTGAAGTCAATAAGGAAGATAAAATTAAGTTCAGACTAGCGCCAACTAAATTGATTACCCTGGTCGGGCAATGATAACTGAGGAGATGTCCACTTTCATAGACAAATGTTTTGAAAAGTTCAATGATAAGTAAGTGTCGTACTTACCTTATGTTCTCCCTTTTCTACCGAGCCTAATGTTAAGCCTAATTATTTATTATTTTGCAAGGGGCCACTATTTTCTCAGCTGGAAACGTCGTTATTTATAGAAGTCAAATTGATGAACTAATAACCCAACAATACCTAAATAATAACCATGTTGACGCTTTTGCCATCACTCTAGTAGAGAAGAATAAGATTTCCCCAGGGCTCTACAAACCTTTCATATTTGTCTCGAGCTTCCATTGGGTTAGTTTGAGCTTGATTACTTTGTAATTGTATAGGATACCGAGCGGTACATGTATAGGATACCGAATGGTTCATGTACAAGATACCAAACATTAGTCTTCACGGTACTAAGCAATATTATTACAGGGTTCGATCGTTATTTGTACAGGATACCAAGCGGTATTATTTCAGGATATCGAGCGTTATTCGTACATGATACCATGCGGTAAATTAAAAGGTACCAAGCATTATTCATCCAAGATACCTAGTGGTATTATTATAGGATATCGAGTGTTATTCGTACGGGATACCAAGCGGTACATATACATGATACTAAGTGGTATATGTACAAGATACCTAGCAATATATATACAGGATACTGAGGGAATTCTGCTTTGTTACACATTATCTGTATTTTGTTCTTAATCATATTATTATTTTCTTGTTATGCCAGGATTATTATGATGTGTATAAATATAAAACAATATAGTTCGTAACACACATCAATAAAGATGATATCAGGACTGCCGATTTACTGCTTATACCTATTATACACGACAGCCATTAGACACTACATGTAGGAAATTTATTTGAAAAAGTTTTGGAGTTCTACGATTCATTACCTAAAGCGACCGATATTGCCATACTACCTGAAGTTGTAAGTAACATTTAATAATTTTTGTAATCCACCATATATATCATGCTTTACTTCTCTCATACAATGTTGTTTAAATTGTGTGCAGATTAGATATTTTTACAAGGAAACAAAAAAGGTCTTTGATGATAATGACATTAGACAATGGCCGGTTAGGCCTGTTGTAGATGCTCCTACCCAGAAAAATAGCGTCAACTGTGGAATATATTTCTGTAAATATATGGAAGCCGTTGTGCAACCTCAAGGTATTATATGGGAGGACCTAAAAAACTGGCAAGATAGTAGGCCAAAATTCACAGCTGAATTTGCTTTCATATTGTTTTGTACTACCTTAAAATAAATGGACATAATTTTTAAATAGTTGAATTGCTTGTACATCACAAAATGATGCACTTGTACATCACAAAATTATACACTTGTACATCACAAAATTATACATTACTTTATTATACAAACCTGGTTTCCCATTAAAATTAAATACTAATGCTCCTTTAGTAAGTGACGAATTCGTTGCTGGAGTTGACTTTGTAAGGGATAAAAACCAAAACATGTGATCAACTCGAATTGTATATCTTGCCACCCCCTAGGTTTAAGAACTTTCTTTTACCATAAGGCCTCCATTTCAAAAGTTCCTTATATAAGTCAACAACGAATACAATCTCAACTGGATCCTAAGGATGATATAGAATGCAATTTTCTAAATTGCAAGTTGAAAATGACTTATTTCCAGCAGGTAATCCTAATCTCTCACGTCACTGCTCAGGATATCACTTCTAAAGAAAGTTAGGGCTAACCATGTGGTGTTGATACTAAAAAACTATTTCTCGATCCATTAACAACCTTTGCATTTAGGAATTTACCTTCTCTATTATGTTCAACACTCATTGCATCTCAATGTGAAATTAGGAGTTCAGTATAACAATGGTCATGCCAGTAATGCATACAACATCTATATACTTTGTTATCCCTTGCTTGTTGTTCAAGTAGACCATCGGGAGATTCTGATATCTTTTCATGCATTGCAGTTGTTGTAACGTTCATAAATGCTTCGATTGGCATACCAAGATGTAGATTAGTTTCCATCCAATGCAATTTGTAGACCATAGCAGATTATAATAAATAACACTATAAATTTTTCCTAAAGTCGACGGAGAAGATGATGTAGTAGGTTGTAGGCAATTTAGTAGAAATGTTCTCTTTAAAATACTTTTTTCAGCCACCAATCAGTCTCACTATGAATACCTTATCTATCCCATATGTCAGCTATAAAGAGCTTTAACTACAACATCTACCCATTATAAAGGGTGTACTGAATAAATCGAGTGTACCCAATATACCGACTGTACCAAGCAATACCTAGTGTACAGAATGTAGTGAGTGTACCAAGCAGTACCTAGTGTATCGAGTGTACCTAGTGTACCCAATGTTTCAAATTCTTAGAAAGATATAGAAAAATAATATCAAGTACCTAAAGTACCGAGAAAGACAGAGTTTATTGATAATACTGAGTATAACAAGCAGCACCGAATTGTTAAAAAGATGTAGATGTATAAAATAAAACCATCAATACATTATACGATGAAATATTTAAAATGTAAGTCACATATCACATATATCTGCATCAATAAAATTATTAATATATTATGAAATGAAATATTTCAAATGAAAGCCATATATCACACATTCTTCTCAGCATTAATAATTCCCTTCATCATTCCTATATATTCAGCCGACGGTTGTGTGCTTGGTTGACCATTAATAAACTCATTTGTCAAGCATTCTGTTATTTGTGTGAAAGTCGACTACATTGAAGGTTCTTTTAGGATTGAATAATGTGTTGTGGTTTCAGGGCATTGCTCTATAGATTTCTTTTTCTTCTTTTTTCTCATCTCTCAGTGACTCTTTAATCTTGCATTAGAAATGCCTATAAGTCTGCACTTCTAAGGATATTTAACATTCTTAAGTCCCCCACCTACTCTCATGTAAACAACATGTATTGTTCAGCATAATCATTCCCTTGTGCTCGTGTGCTAACTTGATATGTAAATCTTCTTACATGATTTCTAAATATCATAGCAATACCACCCTTCTGTGTACCCTCCTGTGTTTGGCTCACTTTCTTTCCAATGCCTATGACTTGTCAAGAAAAAACGCTTTCCTAGCTCTAGCTGACCATCGGGGCAAGAGGTACTGTGAAGGAATTCTAACAATATCTAATTGTCTGATTACTCTCATACAATAAGAATAAAGTAATCCCATCATACTGAACTTCCCACAGCTGAAATCAATTGTACCTTCTATTGAATTAAAGTGAACTATCCAATGAGAAGTTTGATCTTTTCTATCAACTTTCACAAAAAATGTGGATCCATCATTAGATGCATGATCTATGTACATCCCACTAAAACTCTGTAAGAACTCCTCAAAAAAAGAATATAATTTCATTGTGTAAAAATTTGCAGCTTGCTTCAGTATTCAGCTACTTATAACTACAGGAACTGTGTCAGACTGACTGCATCTAAAATCTTCAACATATTCATTTTGATGCCAACTCATCATCAGCTTCTCTAACCCCAAAAAATATTCAGTTAAAGAACTTATTTCTTTGGAAATACCATGACACACATTATTGGTAGACTCGCTATGCTGTGTTGAAAGTAATACCTAGGTTAAAATAGTTCTTATTAAATGTTATTGACCACTTATTCCAGATTTTATACAGATCTTTCAACTATTCATGGCTTTGGAGGTCTCCTTCACTAATCATTTCAACCCATGATTTCTCAAACTCTTCCACAAAATCACACTTAAACACTTATGAAAAATCCCTCTAACTTTATTGTTGCTATTATAGCACCACATCTTAGATGGTGCCTTCTTGCTTATATGTCATTGGCACAACCTATGTCGTGTTTGGGGCAATGCAATTTCAATCGCCCTATCTATTGCCTGGTCCTAATCAGTAAATATTGTTATGGGATGTTTATCACCCATTATTCATAAAAATATTTTAAATAACCAGGTAAATGATTCAATAGTATCCTCTAATAAAAAAGCAACCCCAAATAAAATATTTTGCCAATGATTTTTTACTTGAACAATCAGGACATAAGCTAAATTATATTTATTTAGCCTATTGTTAGTATAAAAAATAATCACATCGTCAAGACAGTCATAATCTATCCTCCCTAAACCATCTACCCAAAAAAGTTCAACAATATATCTTTCTCATCAGTTTGTATGTCCCATGTAAACTTGTTATCATGATTTAATTGTTCTTTAAATAATTCAATAAGGGTATTCATATCACCATTCTTAATCTTTGATCTCCTCTCCTTTTGAATAAAGTTATATGCATCCCTCGTAGAGAATCGTATATTTCCTTCACCACCTTCTTCATCGCATAGATACGTAAATGCATCAAATGTTCGTATCCCAATTTCTATCATGGATTTAATAACTGAGGCCTTATCATCACTAATGTTCTTACATGATCTAAGAAAATGTTGATCATCAGGCTTAGCTAATTCGTGATTGTGGCTCTCAATAGGTTTATGAACCTTCAAACACCATCTTGAATTACTGAAAATCTAACCATAACTGGACACTTAGTTCTAGTATTGGCTCTTCAATATTTAGAATTGGAATTCAAGTTAATGCCCTTCTTAAATCCAGCTTTCAAACAAACAAAGTCCTTTGATTTAATTTTTCTCAAATTTGACCAAAAACCATGATGGTCCTTCTGAACATTGAATCCAATGTTATGAGCATAATTATAATACATGGCATATGCTTCCTTCTAACTTGAATAAATACCCTGAGCAAATGTGAAAATGATTTTAACGTTAGCTATAAACAATCTCAATGTATTTTTTTTCTTGATACACGGTATTCTGCTCTGTATTTCTCTCTACATTTATCATAGTGCTCAGTATTCTTCTTGGTACTGCACGATATTCTTTTCAGTACCGCTCGTTATTCTTCTCGGTATCGCTTGATACTTCACTCTTGGTATACAATATTCTGCTCTGTACCGCTCGGTACTTCACTCTGCATCTTTCTTAGTACCTCTCTATACCGCTCGATACCATGGACCAAAAATTACTGAGAGGCAAAAAATACATGGAATACTCTTGACTTACTTTAATACTACTGTAAACATTAACTCTACATTCATAAGATCTCTTGCTAAAATTTATTTGGGTTCAAACCTTACTGTAAAAATCCAAGACATTTATTCTGTGCTCCGCTCTGGCATTTCTTCCTTTACATCTTCAGTTTGTTCCATCTCCTCGAACGATTCTAAGTCATCCAAAGATATTTCCATTTTTAATTCGTCTTCCTCGCTTCTCTTCATAGAGCTCTTCTAAGAAATTACCTTGAACCCTAATGTATAAAAAACCACCAAATTCTCATAATTAGAACAAAAAAGAGCGGCCTTTTTTAATTTTTTGTGGAAGAAATGTAATAAAAGAATGACTTTTAACCTTCGGTCTATGTTGGGTTATCGGGCCATGTTGTAAATGGAAAAGCACGTGCTAAAAAAAACTATAGGGTTCGTCAGGTCGTCGGGTCGCAATGTGGCATCATCCTATTGGATTCCGAATTTATAGATGTGTCCGGTGACTGAACCCAATAATTTCCCTTTCCCTAGAGGACCATATCCAAAAAATAGAAGAATCTCAAAATGAGCTCCTTCAAGTCCTATGAGAGACTTCGTAATCGACATTAGCACCATAGGAGGAGATTCTTCTCCCTCAAGATCCACCACTGGCTAAAGATGTTCAACTCGAACATCTTTATATAGAGATTCCACTTTCTCCACCAAGGAGGTATCCATAATCACATCAAGATAATGAACTTGCTGACATAGCAAGTTTTATCCATCCTTCGTACATAGGTCAGCAACCTCACATATCTCTGGTCCTCCCCGAAGACTTAGCCCGACTACACATTGTTGAGCTCCCTCATAATGCTCTATGTCATGAACTACAAAGATTGGTCCAATAGGAGTTCCCCGTGGCAGGTGTAAGACAACCTCTTCATCAATGGGACTTCTAAGAGTCATTACCCTAATAGAAGCCAACCTTCAACACCTTATTTTGGCAGGATTCAAACTATCGAGCATCAATTTCTATGATGGGACATCTGACCCATATGACCATATTAATCACTATAGAACCATCATGCATATCTAATGAGCCTTAGATGCACTCGTCTACTAGGTTTTTCTTGCTACCCTCAAAGGATAAGCTTGAACATTGTTCTATTCACTTTTAGCTGAAATGATCCCTACATTTGTTAAATTGGCCAAAGTGTTTGTTAAATAATTCATTAACAATCAAAGAATTGCTAAGGATTCTTCTCACTACTCCAGGATCCACCAAAATGAAGGAGAATTATTGAAAGAGTATTTTTAATAATTTTACTCTAAGGCTCGGCATATTTCAGGAGTATAACCTAAATTGCTGAGAGGAGTCTTTCTTGGAGGCATCCGTCCTGGCCCCTTTTATTCAACACTCATGCGAAACACGGTTCATTCATACACTGACCTGATCCATCACTTAGAGGCACAAATCTCTACAGATGAATCCATAAATGCTCACAAAAAGGAGGTTGAGCAAATAAATGGAAAGTGTAATAGTGCAACTAAAATGAATAATTCATTCTCATAATAAAGAAACAAGGGAAGAATAAGCTACCTCCTAGGCCTCCATTGCCATGACGGGAACCTCAGTAAGAGAAGGAGTATACACCACTCAACATATCTCGATCAAATATGTTGATGGTCATTTGAGATCAAGATACTATAAAATGGTTAAATCCTTTGAAACTGAATACACCAAATTAAGATCAATACTGTCATTTTCATCATAGTTGTGGCCACACTACTGAAGCCTGTAAGCAGTTCAAGGATGAAATGTAAAGGCTTATATGCTAAGGTTATCTTCAATAGTTTATTCGAGATCCACCTGCTCGAGAGGAAGCTCATCCCACTGGGTGAAAAAATAAATAACAACAGAGGCAATTGTTGAATAATCATATTATACTTGGTAAAATTGAGACCATTATAGGAGGCCCCTTATTATCTAATCAGATCTTATTATCTATAGATGAAAATCTAAAACCAATGAAGGCTCATATCGATCATTCTATTAGTTTTAATTATTCTAATTTAGAGGAAGTAAAAATCCCTCATCAGGATCCCCTTGTGATTAATGCGTGGATAGGTAACCCATGTTACAATATCAAGGAATTCTTAAGGACAAGGGAAGCTCCATGGATACCTTGTTCTACTCTACTTTTTTTAATATGGATCTTGTTAGAGAAAAGCTTCAACTTGCTACAGGTCCACTGTATGGGTTTGACAATCAACTTGTACAAGTACAAGGGATAATCAGTCTCTCAATTGTACTTGGAGAAGTTCCATGATAGAGTACACACTCCATACAATTTATTGTAGTAAAGTCAGAATTGGCTTATAATGCTATTTTTGAAAGGCCGTTCCAGTCGATCTTTGGGATTATCGACTCCAACCCTCACATTAAGATAAGTTCCTTACCCTATCAGGAGTCAGTGTAGTATGCAGAGATCAACAATAGCATAAACCTGCTTTCTTAGGAAAGTTCAATCATGTCCAACAGTTATCCTGAGCATCGAGGACTTTGATCTCTAGAGTGAGGATATTCCTTAGAGGGCTTCTCCTATAGAAGATCTCACTACTATGAACTGCCTTAAAGTATTATTTAGATTGGATTCCTTCTCTCAAACGAGGAGACTTTTACATAAATTTTTTATGTAAGAATTAGGATATTTATGAATGGAGTTTGGCAGATATGCCCGAAATTGACCCTAAAGTGATTGAGAACTCCCTCAAAGTTAACCCAATATACAAGCCAGTAATCCAGAAGAAATAAAATTTTTCTCTGGATCATCAACAAGCAATTGAGCAGGAAGTGGATAAGCTTTTGGAAGCTAGATTTATACGGGAAGTGCACTACCCCACTTCATTAGCAAATGTCATCATGGTATGAAAGGTAAGTGGAGCTTAGAGAATGTGTGTAAAGTACACAAATCTTAATAAAGCCTTCCCAAAAGATAGCTTTCAACTTCCTTGTATTAACCAGTTGGTCAATACCACATCTAAAGATCAGATGTTGAGCTTTATGGATGCCTACTCTAGCCATAATCAAATAAAGATGGATCCTACTGATGAGGAGGCAACAACTTTTAAAATAGATAAAGGGTTATACTACTATCAGGTAATGCCATTCAAGCTCAAACATGTTGGAGCCATATATCAATGCCTTATGAATAATATATTCAAAAACCTTAATGGGTGCTCTATGGAAGTATATGTTGATAATATACTGGTGAAAATTCTTAAAAATTCTTGAAAAATCTCAATTTATTTCTGGCTTGGAATAGTACTTCCATCTGCTAATATGCTACAACATTCAAGTTAACCTTGCCAAGTGTACTTTTGGAGTAGCCTCTAGAAAGTTCTTAGGATTTATGATAACCTATCAAGGAATCAAGGCAAATCCTAAGAAAATCAAGGCACTAAGGGACATGGTGCCCCTAAAGAATATCAAGGAAGTCTAGAGACTAAATAGAAAGATAGCAGCGCTATCTTGTTTCCTGCCCCTTTTAGCAAACAATTATCTACCCTGCTTTAAGATACTCAGAGGTACTTATAGCTCAAGATTCCAATAGATTGACAAATAATAAGAAGACTTCAAACAACTATAAAAGTATTTGGTATCTCCGCCATTACTTTTTAAACTAACATCGGGAGAAAAGTTATATTTATATATGGTTATTTTTTCCCAAACTATCAGTTTGGTCTTGATACGAAAGAAAATATTATACAACGCCCCATCTATTATGTCAATAAATATTATCTAAAATAGAGGGACTTTATCCACTAGCTAATAAAATAGGTTAGTTTACTCTACCAAAAAACTACACCCTTACTTTCAAGCCCATACAATTGGAGTTTATAAAAATCTATTGTTGAGAAGTATCTTATAAAAGCAAGAAACATCTGCTAGACTCATCAAGGGGTCTATAGAACTGGGAGATTTTAACATCTACTTTTTTCCTTGACCCAATATCAAATATTAGGTACTTACAAATTTTTGGTTGAATGCACCATCCCTATTGCCAATTATCCACCGAGTGCTCCTCCTTCTCCCCCATGCTAAACCTTACATGTTGATGGAGCTATTAGAAGTTCTAGCACCAAAGATGAAAATTTTTTGATCTCTCTACAACACGTTACTCTTAAGTATAGGCTCCGACATAAATTTCCTATAATAAATAATGCAGTAAAGTACGAGGCCCTTATCACCGGACTGAGGCTAACAATTGACTATAAGATGTAGAACTTGGTAGTTCATAATGATTCGTAATTGGTCGTCTCTCAGGTGGAAGGGGAGTTTAACATCTACAACCCATAACTAGCCCAGTACTACAACATCGTAAAGTTCCTCTTAGCATGTATAAAAGAGCATCAAATCATTCATACTCTCCAAGAGCAAAATACATGAACATATACTCTTCTTAAACTTGCTAGATCAATAACAGGAGATATTTATAAGAGAAAGTGTATTGAGGAGATTCACTTTCAAAGTATTCAAGGTCTGTGGGTCATACAATCAATCAATGAACCAAGAGAGGCTTCTTGGATCAATCCCATCTTATCTATTTTACACGATAGAGTGCTACCTGAAGAGCTCATGGTTGTAACACGGCTTCAAAAACAAGCAGCAAATTTTACTATTTGGTGGAGAGTTAAATAAATGAGCCTTCACCAAATCATACCTGAAATGTCTCCCACCTTTAGAATCTGATTATGTGAAGAACATCTTGAGGAAAAGAATTAGCCTCTAAGTTCATGAGGCATAGATTCTATTGGCTAACAATGAATTAAGATGCCCTTGAGTTTACTCAAAAGTGTAAAAATTGTTAATTGCATTCCAATCTCATTCAAACACCTACTTTGGAGCTTGCATCACAGTAGAGCCCTTGGACTTTTTCCCAATAGAGGATAGATATGTGACCCTTCCCTATAGCCACTAAACAGTAAAAATTTATCATCCTGACTGTAGATTACTTCACCTAGTGGATGTAGTAGAACCTCTAGCAAAGATTATTGAGGCTAATGCCAAATAGTTTATGTAGAAGAATATAATCTATCATTTTGGCATTTCTATAAGGGTCATCATCGACAATGTGACCCAATTCACTAGAAAAATCTTTACATCTTTTTGTAAAGATTTTCATATTCAGCTAGTCCATATAGCTATCGCCCATCCTCAAGAAAATGGGCAAACCATGGTTATAAACTAAATAATTTTGAAAGGACTGAAGGCACACCTAGGGAAAGCTGGGGGGCAATGGGCTTAAGAACTCTCAAATATCCTCTAAGCTTATTGGATAATTGCTAGAACTCCAATAGGAGAAACCTCATTTTACATAGCATCGAGGCAACTGGAAAGGACCCCCAACATAATAATCTTTCTCCCCTATAAGACGGTCCTTATTTAGTAGCAGCTATGGTCAAGCCTGGCACCTTCAAACTGAAGGATGCTAATGGGAAGATGCTCCCTCAAACTTAGAATGTTGGCGACCTTTGCAAGTATTATAAGTGGGTGTTGATAGTAATGTTCGTCTTATATTATATTTTTTCTCCCAAGTCGTTATGATGTCCTCGTATATATCCCTTTAGTATTGTTATGCTAACCTCCTATACATCCCTTGTGTGTTGATTATGGTAAAACTCTTCTAGAACCTGAATCCTTAAGTTATACTAGGGAACTATTATACTGTTTTATATAATGCAATAATGTGATGTTTACTTTATTATGATATTATCTCCTCCTACAAAGGATAATAACCCATAAATAATTTAACATCTTTATCCATAATTTGAGAAATACACAATTTGTATTATATCTCAATCACTGGATGATCAATCCCAGGGGGATTTGATCCAACCTCTTCCATACAAGTTAATGACATTAAGCAAATACTCTGACTAATAACCTCATATAGGTCAAACATCCTAGAAGGATGTCTTGAAGTTCAAATTATTGAATGATCAATCAAAGAAGAATTTGATCTGACCTCTTCCACACAGAATAAATCTCATTAAGCAAATGCTTTGATTAATAAACTCAGATAGTTAAAATATCCAAAGAGGATGTCTTTTACATTCACTCAAGTGAAAAGAGCCCACTAAAATATTTCTCATCATCCAAATTGAAATAAAATAATTAAATTTCATAAGCATATGATAAAAAGAAAAGAAACGAATACTAACAACTTCTTAGTATATCACTGAACATTATATACATCATATGAAACATCAACACCAAATACATACAATCATCACTAAAATATATAAAGTGGTATAACCAATAATAGAATGGCACTATAGAATCTTAATATTATCCTCCTCCTCCTCCTTAAGGGCAAAGGCATTCTACAACTCGCTCTCCATCTCATCACCATCAAAATTTGAAGAAGGGTTACCAGAAGCTTGGCTAGGTGTCAACCCCTCAATCTCTAGTCCAGTCTTGTGCTGCACTAAATGAATACCCTTTAAAAAACCTCTGATGAAGCTTTCCAACACACACTTTAACTCTAAGTCCTTCACCTCAACATTATATATTTGATCATTAGCCTCCTCAATATGATCCTAGAGAATCATCTTAAAGGAAATATACTTCTTGAACTCTTCTATGACTCTAGAAGGTGATTGTTCTTTCTTGGACATGGATTCATTCTCAGATAATAAACTCTAGAGTCTCTTGACCTCATTCTCAATGGCTATAATCTTCTCTTTAGTGACATGCTGATCTTTAACATATTGGTTGATTACTGCCTGTGTATCCACCTACTCAATATGTAGATGGTCCATCTATTGATTCTATAAAGAGACTGAAGTTGCCATAATAGCCATTCTGCCTTGCACTCTACTAGTTGCTCCTCCACATCCTTCATATATTTGATTTTTCTTTCATAATTCTTTTTGTGCTCTCCCTAGAGATACTTGATCTTCACAAACTCATTATTCTAGTCATTTAAGGCCTTGATCATTTCAATTTCAAGATCCATGCATTTTACCAATAGAAATGATAAAAAAGTTTCATAAGAGATATATTCTTATGAGAGTGCCAAAGAAAAAGCAAAAAAAGAGACTGGAAACTCACCAACGCCTCTGCCCATTGATGTCAAACACATTAATGCTTTAAAACATCTTTTGGAATATATGACTTGGATGGAGATACATGGTGACTAACTAGCAACTATTAAAATTTTCTCCACATTTAACTTCTTGAATGTCTACAGACCACTCTCATTCCCTGATCATTTAGGAGAAGCCTTTGAAGGTTGGATAACTTCCTCTAAGACTTACGCCTGCTTCTTTAGCATATGTGCATGTAATCTCCCTGCCTTAGTTGAAAGTCACACATTTAATAGATATTTTTCATTTAAATATCTACTCAAATAGTATACCTCATAGTGGAGAGTGTAGATATAAGGGAGATTAAGTATCTTCAATAAAACCTCTACTCCAATATGTAGGGTAATGGGTAAATCCTTCAATGTTCCCCATCTTTTCTAAAGATTCCAGTTATTCTGCATAAAAAGAAATCACTAACCCAACTCTTTGATGGATCTCGAGTGCGGATATCTGACCACTTGGATATGAAAGAGATACAGCCATGTGAATCACCAATAAGATTACCCATCCGAGAAAAGCACTCTTGAGATAATATCGCTCTATAATATCTGAAAACAAGATCAATCTCATTATGATTTACATGGATCTAAAATAAAGTTGGGACAAACTCACTCTACATGTCGCTAAAATGTCAATCATCTTCAGAGGAGGGGTAAATTATTGTCCCGCTCGCAAACTGAACTCATACACCATCAAAAATCCTAGGGGAGCTGGATAGGCACGAGTGGATCTTTTAGGCACTTTCATTACAAGATCATTAAGGAAGTGAAATTTCTTCTTGAAATTGATCAAGGAATAACAAGTTATGGTGGATACAACATAATTAGTTTTGACCACTTTGTGAGTCTTATTCAGACCCTGAGTTTGGGCAGCAGAGTGATCTCCTTTGGCTAGGGGGAGTTTGGTGGAGGTTATGTCACCCATTTAAACTGCTACATTAAAGAGGGGTACTAAATTAGAGAAGGTGATGACACCTACCAAAAGTAGTGGAATGCCTCTAGAGTAAGAAGAAAAATATGGGAGAAAGAAAAGGTAAGGCTATAAAAATTCTAACTTCTACACAATGAGAGGTGAATTTGAGTAGGGGATGCCACCTACCAAAAATAGGAGAATGACCCAAGTGAAAGAATGTTAGAATGAGGGAGGAGAATGAAAATAAATGGCTATAAAAAATTTAACTTATACACAAGGAAAGGGGCCCTGAATTTAAGTAGAGGATGCCCCCTATAAAAAATAAGAGAATACCTCAACTGTAAAAAAGTTAGAGGGAGAAGAGGAGAAGGTGCCTTTTCCCCTTATCCCGAGGGGGGTATTTATAAGATGAAAAGAGAGGGAATTTATTTAAAAAGGGGGGTTTTTGAAAATGAGAGGGAGGAGGCTTATAAAAGCTTTTTTGAATTTTTTTTGAATTTTTTAGAAATTTTTTGAATTTTTTGGGGAAAAATTTCCAATTTTTGAAATTTTCATAAAAAAATTAAAAAAATTTATAAGGGGGCAATTGTGGCTGCTGCCCCCCTCAAAAAAATACCATCTGACCCATAAAAAATATTTAAATTTTTATGAAGCCGATAGGCTGCCTTCAAACTGCATGCGCCTCAAAGGGGCATGCCTTTCCTCGCACGACAGCACGGGCCACCGAAGGCTGTAACGACCAGCAGCCAGTCTATTGGCCTATTGGTTCGATAGCTAAAACACATTCAGACCCAATTTTTTTGGCCTGAACAATCTAATTTGGACATTTTTGGGGTCCCTAAAATTTTTTTCAACATTTCAGACTAAATTTTAACACTTTTGGAGCTTAACGAAGCTTCAATGATCAAGTTTAAGAAAAATTACAACTTTTGGAATGCAACTTGTCAACATGTTTTATGGTTCGATAAATTTTAAATGTTGTGAAACATATTTTCATACTTTTTTAGCTTTGATGTATGAAAATGGGGGTTAATGGATATATCATCAAAAAAAAACTTGATCGGCCATGAATCTCTAGGTAAAATCAAGTTGGAAAGTTTAAAAATTAAATTCAAGACCAACTAAACTTAGATTTTAGCAAACTTACTGTCAAATTGAATATCTCAAAAATACGAATCCTATGACACCAATGCAACTCAATCTGAGTCCAAATCAAAGACCCGAAGCACATTTGGATATTTTAAACCATAATTTTGATTACCAAATAGTTTCCAAAATAGCATGCTTATAGTTGAATTGAGTGGCTAGACAAAACAAATCCAACTAGCCCAAGATCACCAAATTTTGATATCATTAAGACATAGAAATGCTTAATAAATAATCCATGATAAAGAGATTTAACATCAACAGTCCATTCAAATCACTCCTAATTTACCCTTGATGTTTTTTCCTATTTATTAGCTATGCCACTCTCAAAAAACCTTAAATAAACTACCCATATTTCTTAAGAGGGGAACCCCAAGCTAGAAGAGAAGCAAGAAGAGAAAAAACGAAGAGAAGAAATGTTTGAATAGTTGCTATTTGAATGATTTATATTTGTGCAACTTATGTAGTTTTGATGATTCCAAACATTATTGTTCAGATGTATAGTTATCTCCTAACAATTTTAGAAGATTTGCACTTGCTCTTGTGTGTACTAATATTTCAGGAAAATCAGACTCCAGACTACGAAAACTTCAAATCAAATTCAACATATGATATTTTGTTTATTTGAAGTTTGTCTTTTCTTTGAATTAATTTTGAAAGGGAGTGATTGTAATTGAGTGAATAAAGTCTCACACACACACAAATTAGGAGATCATGAAATTCAATACTGATCGTACAGGACGATATTTATCGTACTGGACGATCTGTCAGTTATCTCCTATAGAGCACTTGGAACGAATAGGAACTTGCTTTGAAAAATTTTTCTAAGTCCTATTCGTCCAGGACGAATTTTAATATCGTCCCGGACGATGGGTTCTCTGTAAAAATTTCGTCCAGACGAATTTTACCATCGTACGAGGCGACCAGCTCTTTGGAAAAATTTCGTCCAGACGAAAATAATTATCGTACCGGACGATCAGCTCTCTGGAAAATTTTCGTCCAGACGAAACCAAATTATCGTCCCCGGCGATTGGTCCTCTAGAAAATTTTTGTCCAGACGAAATAAATAATCGTCCAGGACGATCGGCTCTCTGGAAAATTTTCGTCCAGACGAACATATTTTCGTCCAAACGATAAACCGACTTAGGACAGTTTTCAGCAGTTTCTAGAACCGACCTTGTAATAACCGTTCGTACTGGACGAACCTAGTTCGTACAGGACGATCAGCTGTACGAAGTCATTTCGTACACATATACAAATTGGGTCGTTTCAGATCGTTTAAGTAAAATCGTCCAGGACGATCCAGGATCGTACGGGACGATCCACTGCGTACAGAATTGGAAATTTGCAGTTTTTGGGCGGTTTTTCATGTCTTTTGTATAAATACTCCAAATTAGACTGCCACCCAATCTTTTTGTCATTTGATCTTCGTGCCTATTGAGAGAATAGCCAAGGGGAGAGTGGAAGAGAGCATTCAAAGGAGGATTCCTACCATTGGAGCAAGAAGGCTTCACTTGGATTGCTAAGGTAAGAATCTCTACTTGTGAAATTGGATTTCTTCACTTTTTTCTTTCTTCCTTCTAGATTCTTGTGAGAAGATCATTCAAGAAGGTCCGGTTCACTGCCGACACTTGGAGAGTGTGAACAGACGTGGGTTCTCTGCCTACACTAGGAGAGTGTAAAAGGAAGGAGGTTCTCTGCCTACACTTGGAAAGTGTGAACAGCCGTAGGGTTCTCTGCCCACACTAGGAGAGTGTGAAAGGACGACGGTTCTCTGTCAGCACTGTGGATTGTGTAAAAGGACGACGGTTCTCTACCGCACCGGGGAGTGGTGAAAAGAGTGTTTTGTACAGGCTTCTCCGCCTTGCTGTGGGTGCTAAAGGAGAGTCACTTTGTGGTATTAGTGCAATACTCAGAGGGTGCCTCTGAGGAGTGGATGTAGGTCTGGTTATAGACCGAACCACTATAAATCTGGTGTCATTTACTTTATTGCTTTTACGTTTCCGCATTTTAAATTTCAGTTTTAACAACTCTGTGGTTGAAAAATATTTTTCTACAAACTTTAAAAGAAAATTTTATTTCGGTTCAACTTTATCATTAAGAGGGTTTAAAATTTTAAAACTACCAATTCACCCCCCTCTTGGTAGCCGTGGGACATTTACTTAGGCTTAACAACCTAATTACTAGACTCAACAAGTGGTATCAGAGCATTGTTTCAAAATCATAAGTTTGAACTACTTTTTGATTAACGTAGATGGCTACATTTGGAAACCGAAACACACCTGAGGGTTACTCTATCACTAGACCTCCACTGTTTGACAATATTCCTTTTGATTTTTGGAAAACACGCATGTCTACTTTCTTACAGTCACTTGATTATCGCATGTGGATGTTAGTCCAGGAAGGTTACACAAAACCAACTAGATTAGTTGATGGAAATAGGGTAGATACACCCTATGCAGATTGGACTATAGAAGAACGTGACTTAGCACAATTAAATGCGAAATGTTTAAATAGTTTCTTTTGTGCTTTAAAATCTGAAGACTACATGCGAGTTTCTACTTTTAAAAGCGGAAAAGACATATGGGATAGACATTGTATTACTTATGAAGGGACAAATGAGGTTAAGCAATCAAGGCTCAATATCTTGTTACATGACTACGAATTATTTCGCATGAAACCTAATGAATCTATATCTGACATGTACACAAGATTCACTCAAATTGTCACCTCTTTGCATGCACTTGGTAGGGAATTAACTAATGCTGAAATGGTTAATAAGATTCTTCGTTGTTTACCTACTGCATACGATGCTAAAATTACTGCAATTACAGAGTCAAAAGATCTGAACATTTATTCTATTGACAATCTTCTTGGTTCACTCATTGCTTACGAGCAAGGAGTAAGTCAAAGAAAGATTGATGCAGGTGAACCAAGAAAGGACAAGAATATTGCACTAAATGTGGAAGAGTCAGAAAGTGAACACTCACAACCTGAGGATGAAGATGATATAGCACTGATGACTAGACAATTCAAAAGCTTTTTAAAGAGGAAGCAGAAGAGACGCCAGCAATGGAATAGAGGTAAGTATAACAGAAATGGCAAGGTTTCTAATGAAGTGATTTGTTATGAATGCAGGAAACCAGGTCATATAAAAACTGATTGTCCAAAACTCAAAGCCTCTCCTAGCAAGGAGAAGGTAGAGGAGAAACCAATGGTAAAGAAGGGCAAGAAGAAGTTTCAAAAGGCTTTTTGGGCGGACTCAGCATTCAGACTCATCTGAGACTGAAAAAGAAGAAGAAGTCACCAACCTTTGCTTGATGGCAGATAAAGCTGAACAATCAGATCAAGAAGAGGTATGTGATTTAACTTATAATGAATTGTTTGAAGTTTCTGAACACATGCATGATGCATATAGGAAAATGAAAAAGATGCATGCTAGTTTAGTTTTAGAATTGGAAGAGCTTAATAAGGAACACGAAATCCTTAGGAAAGATCATGCTTTAATTGATAGCAACCACATGAAACTACTTGATGAATATGATGACTTGAATAAAAATTTTGAGAATTTAAAATCATCCTATGCTGAACTTGAAAAAGAATTTGAGAAATTTAAGGATGAATCTGAGCACAAGACATATAGAGTCAATTATACAAATCGAATCTTGGAGGAAATGAATTCATTTTACAAACTTACTATAAGAGCTCTCGAGGATAATAGGAACCCCCCTAAACTTGAAGATTTTACAAATCCTAAATATTATCCTAAATTTATGAAATCCCTTAGAAGACAATCATATGAGAGAAAACATAGGAATATTTTTCCTAATGTTAAATGTAACAATTGTGGATTTTTGGGACATATATCTCACACCTGCACTTTAAAGATGAAACCTAATTTGGTGTGGAGAACTAAGATGCATAAACCTAGACATATCACACATGCATCTGATTATAAATTTCATAAAGGTGAACCCAAACTAGTTTGGGTTCCCAGGTCTAACATTTGAGAATTTTGCAGGTATACTCTCACACAAGACCTCGTGAGAGTATATGGTACCTGGACAGCGGATGTTCTAAGCACATGACTGGAGATACTGCTCAATTCATAACGCTGGAAGCCAGGAGTGGAGGCAAGGTTACACTTGGAGATAATACCACAAAGAAAGTGGTTGGATCAGGTATGATTGGAAATTTGAAAAACTTTTTCATAGATAATGTTTTATTAGTTGAAGGCTTGAAACATAATTTGCTTAGCATAAGTCAGCTATGTGATAAGGGCTATAATGTAAAATTTTTACCTACTAGCTGCATAATTAGCCTAAATGGGAAAATTGTTTTAAATGGAAAAAGGGTGAACAATGTCTACATGCTAGATTTAAATTGTATTCAATCTCCTACTGCTTTTTGTTTGAAAACTGTTTCTGATGAATCATGGCTTTGGCATAGGAGACTTTGTCATTCTAGTATGAAAAATCTTAGAAAAATTACCCAAAAGAATTTGGTGAGAGGAATACCTAAACTAGACTTTACTAAGGACCATCTGTGTGATGCATGTCAATTAGGAAAACAAGTGAAGTCCTCATTTAAGTCCATTAAAGATCTTAGGACCAGTAAACCTTTAGAAATTCTACACATGGATCTTTTTGGACCAGTAAGCACTGTTAGTCTAGGAGGAAAGGTATATGGATTTGTTATAGTAGATGATTTTTCAAGATTCACCTGGGTTAAATTTCTTTTTCATAAGAGTGAATCATTTGAGGAATTCAGAAATTTTTCAACTTGGATACAAAGAAAACTAGGATGTGAAATAATTTCTATACAAAGTGATCATGGAGGAGAATTTGAAAATGATAGATTTGAAGATTTCTGTAAAGAAAAGGGGATTGATCACAATTTTTCTGCCCCTAGAACTCCTCAACAAAATGGAGTAGTTGAAAGAAAGAACAGAACATTAATAGAAGCCGCCCGAGCAATGTTAGCAGAATACTCTCTTCCTAGATATTTTTGGGCTGAGGCAGTTAGCACTGCATGCTATGTTCTGAATAGGGTGAATGTGAGATCAAATTTGAATAAAACACCCTATGAGTTGCTAAAAGGAAGAACACCAAATTTGTCTCATTTGCATGTATTTGGTTGCAAGGTGTTCATACATAATAATGGAAAATCTGCCTTAGGAAAATTTGATCCAAAATCAGATGAAGGAATTTTTGTTGGATATTCAAGTGTTGGAAAATCTTATAGAGTATTCAACAAAAGAACTTTAGTCATTGAAGAAACCACACATGTTGTTTTTGATGAAAATGGAAATATGGAAGAGCCAAAAGTTGTTGAAGAAGAAATTGAAGAAAACTCCCAAAAGATTGATAGATTAAATTTGGAAGAAAATGTGGAAGAAAATTTAGAAAGAGAAGACCCTTTGCCTAGAGATTTGAGATTTTCTAAAAACCACCCAAAGGAATTAATCATAGGTGAACCAAGTGAGGGTGTTAGAACTAGGCGTGGATTAAACAAGGAAGTCAATCATTCAGCCTTTATTTCAACTGTTGAACCCACTAACATTGATCAAGCACTTTCAGATGAATTTTGGATATTGGCCATGCAAGAAGAGTTGAATCAATTTGTAAGAAATAAAGTTTGGGAACTAACTACAAGGCCAAAAGATCAAAGTGTTGTTGGAACCAAGTGGGTGTTCAAAAATAAAATGAATGACTCAGGAGTATTTATTAGAAATAATGCTAGATTAGTAGCTAAGGGGTATAATCAAATTGAAGGAATTGATTTTGAGGAAACTTTCGCCCCTGTAGCTAGACTTGAAGCAATTAGGGTTTTACTAGCCTTTGCCTGTTTTAAAGGTTTTAAATTGTTTCAAATGGATGTCAAAAGTGCCTTTTTAAATGGAGTAATTGAAGAAGATGTTTTTGTAGAACAACCTCCAGGTTTTGAAAATTCTAAATTTCCAAATCATGTTTTCAAATTAAAAAAGGCATTATATGGATTGAAACAGGCACCTAGGGCTTGGTATGAGAGGTTAAGCACCTTCCTACTTGAAAGATCTTTTGAAAAAGGAAGTGTGGATACAACTCTCTTTTTAAGGAAAATTGGAAAGGATATACTTATTGTTCAAATTTATGTGGATGACATCATCTTTGGATCTTCAAATAAACATCTTTGTGATAATTTTTCTAAAACAATGAGTAGTGAATTCGAAATGAGTCTAATGGGAGATTTAAATTACTTTCTAGGATTTAGCATTAAGCAACTTGAGGAAGGTACTTTTCTTAGTCAAACCAAATATATTAAGGACATCCTCAAAAAATATGAAATGGATAATGCTAAACCTGTTAGTACACCAATGAGTTCTTCAGTTCAGTTGGATAAAGACCTTAAGGGAAAATTTGTTGATCAAAAGAAATTTAGAGGGATAATTGGATCTTTACTTTACTTGACTGCTAGCCGACCAGATATAATGTTTAGTGTTTTCCTATGTGCTAGATTTCAATCAGATCCAAAAGAATCACATTTGACAGCAGTGAAAAGGATTTTAAGATATCTACTAGGAACTCAAAACTTAGGAATTTGGTATCCTAAGTTTAGCTCTTCATTTGAAATTATTGGTTACTCAGATTCTGACTTTGCAGGCTGTAGAGTGGATAGGAAAAGCACTTCTGGAACATGTCAATTCATTGGAAATTCATTAGTTTCATGGTCTAGTAGAAAACAAAATTCAGTGGCACTATCTACTGCAGAAGCAGAATACATTGCATTAGGAAGTTGTGTGGCACAAGTACTTTGGTTAAAACAACAGTTGATTGACTTAGGATTAACTATAGGCACTATTCCAATTTATTGTGACAATACTAGTGCTATTTGCATTTCCAAAAATCCTATTCAACATTCTAGAACCAAACACATTGATATAAGGCATCATTTCATAAGGGATCATGTATCCAAAGGAGAAATTGAACTCATACATGTTTCAACTGAAAATCAACTTGCAGACATTTTTACAAAACCTTTAGCCTTTGATACCTTCAGTACTTTAAGAACAAGGCTTAGTGTTATTGATTTGAATGCTTAACCAAAATGTCTTTGCAACATTGATACTTGTTGTGTTTTGTTTTTGTGATTTTGTGAATTTTGTGTGTTTTTGAATGAATTGTTTTTGCATTTATGATTTTGTCTTATGTTTTCTGTGTTTTTGATTGTTTTTGTTGATTTTGTTAAATTAAAAAATTTAAAATCAAAAATTTTTTTTTGGAGGAAATCGTCCAGGATGAAATATTTTCGTACGGGACGATGTGCTAAGAAACAGTTTGCGCGAATTTAAACCGTTTTGAGAGCAGTTTTTTATTGGATCGTCTGTACGATCTGTGATCGTCCAGTACGAATTTTTTCTTTTTCTCAAACGTCGGGACGATTGAATGCAGCGGTTGAGTGGATAAGACAGTTTTTAATACGAACTTCGTCTGTACGAAATTTTTTTTCGTCTGTACGAACATGTGTCGATTCATTGTAGGGGACGATTTTCAAGAGTCATTAAAACGAAACGCTTTTCGATCGTCTGTACGAAATTTTTTCGTATGTACGATCGGTCAAGTCAAAAAGCCTATACGAAGGGACGCATCGTAAGTTGTGTTGAATACGAAAAGCCGTTACATTTTGGATGAATTGGATCGTCTGTACGAAATTACTTCGTCCAGACGAACGATAATTTTTCGTCCAGGACGAATATTTTCGTCCAGGACGAACGTATCGTTTTTCTTTAAATATGAGGGCTTTCAAACTTGACAATCACACTTTCAAACATCTTTTTCAATCCCTTTCTACATCAAATCAACTATGGCCTCCTCTAGCAAAACACAAAAAGTTTTGGTGAAGAAACCTAACAGGAATGCCCCAGACAACTTCCTTTCCAAAGCAAATGAGGAATCTTTTCCTCGTTTTGCATCTGCAAAAATCACTCCGTCTCGCATTCTTATCCAAACGGAGTTGAAATTTCGGGTATTACACCTCTTCGCCTCAACCCAATTTCATTTCATTCTTTCTCTTGTCCACCTCTACAATAAGCAAACCTACCATTACTTCCTAGCCAACATGAGTTTCAATTCTGACCACTCTATCATTAGTTCTTTTGTTTTTAAGAAAAAAGTTGAGATCACCAAGCACGACCTTGGTGCATTTTTAAACCTAAGAACTGAAGGATATAGAGCCCACACCCTAGCATCAGAAAACACCTTCCAATGGTTTGAAATCAATAGGGTAATTAGAGAAAATGCAATTGACAATCATGTTGCTAGAGTGGCCGGTATGACCCAAGATGCCCGAATCATCCAGCATATCCTTAGATCCTCAATTATTCCTAAAGCTGGTGATAGGATTAACATTACTCCTCTCCTCTCTTGTCTAACTTTTTTAATCATGAAAAGGCAACCTATTGATGAAGCCCAACTCATCCTAGATCATATCTATGGACTTTCAGAAATAGGACATCCTGATCAGAAGAGGAAGACGAATATTTCTTTAGGGCACTTGATTACTTATATTTTGGAGAAAAAGTACAATATAGTGCATCCTGATGAGGAATATGAAGAGCCAGTTTACTACAACGATGCATCATTCAGACTGCTCTTCAAGGAGGAAAAAGAAAAAGAAAAAGCACATGGCAGTGCTTCAGAAGAAGAAGAAGGAGTGCAAGCTTCTGCTTCTCAATCAGATTACCAGAATCTGATTGAGAGATTTGATAGACTAGAGACTCACATTGATCAAAGGTTTGATCAATTTGATGCTCATCTTACGCAGCAGCAACATGACATTGGTAATATTAGAGATGAAGTTCATGAAATAAATACCAATGTAATGTTGATGGCCTCCTACTTCAACCTCTTTGGCGGCATTCCTCCTCCTCCTCCTCCAGAACAGTAGAAGTTTTTTTTAATGTGTGTCTGTTGTATTTTTTTGTGTTGTTATGTTTTTGTTTAAGTTTAATGTTTTTATGTAATTTTTTTTAATCAATGAAAGTTTGTTTGTTTTAGATTTGTTTTGAAATGTGGCTAATCTTTATGAATTTCATTAATATTGTTTTTAATCTACATTGTGCTTAAATTCGATTGTAATATAAGATTATCTATATTAGAAAATCTAGACTTTCTAAATTTATAATTTGTTTATAACTTGTTGTATTTAGAATTTTTAAATTCATGTCTATTCATTTAGACTACATAAAAGTTAATATTGTTATTGCAATTTTGATGTTTTCTTATTTTGTATTTCTATGCTCAAATGATATTTATGCACCTAGAAATATTTGAAATCTTAGATTATAGATTTTGGAAAGAATTGGTCAAATTACTCTTGAACATTGTACAAATGTACAAAAATCAAAAGGGATTCGCAAAAATTTGCAAAGTGAAAAAGAGGCACAAAATAAGCCCAACCAAAGAAAAATGCACAAAAATGTGCTCCAAAACTTTGAAAAGATGTGCAAAGCACCACATGAGGTAATTCTCTTCTTTCCAAATTCGTTTAATCTCTTAATTCAAGTTGATCTACTGTTCATTTATATTCTATTGAACTTTGAAATATAGAATTTTTTTTACATCTCACTTGTAATGATTTTCAATAATTAAAATGTCTAAATTGAATCATGTCTTTGATAAATTCTTCTTACTTACAATGTTATATCATTTCATAAATTTTATGAATTTCTATGATTGACCTAATATCTTTAGTTTAAAATTGCATACCCTATGTCAAATCACAATTTAAATTAAATTTTAACAATGAATTTCATATTATTATTTACATTTCTTGTCTTTTTCTTCTTCACTTTTTGTTGCTGTCAAAAAGGGGGAGAAATTATTATGTTTGTGTTTGTGTTGTGGTTTGTGTTTTCTGTTAAAATTTTTGAAAAACAAAACTATTGTTCTTTAATGCCTAATTTAAATTATTATGTTTGTGTTTGTGTTGTGGTTTGTGTTTTCTGTTAAAATTTTTGAAAAACAAAAATATTGTTCTTTAATGCCTAATTTAAATTATTATGTTTGTGTTTGTGTTGTGGTTTGTGTTTTCTGTTAAAATTTTTGAAAAACAAAAATATTGTTCTTTAATGCCTCCTTATTTTAATGTACTCATAAATTCAGGGGGAGTTTAGGAGATAAGAGATTTGTTTTAACTTGAAACCATACTAATAATAATTGTTTTGCCATCATCAAAAAGGGGGAGATTGTTTGAATAGTTGCTATTTGAATGATTTATATTTGTGCAACTTATGTAGTTTTGATGATTCCAAACATTATTGTTCAGATGTATAGTTATCTCCTAACAATTTTAGAAGATTTGCACTTTCTCTTGTGTGTACTAATATTTCAGGAAAATCAGACTGCAGACTACGAAAACTTCAAATCAAATTCAACATATGATATTTTGTTTATTTGAAGTTTGTCTTTTCTTTGAATTAATTTTGAAAGGGAGTGATTGTAATTGAGTGAATAAAGTCTCACACACACACAAATTAGGAGATCATGAAATTCAATACTGATCGTACAGGACGATATTTATCGTACTGGACGATCTGTCAGTTATCTCCTATAGAGCACTTGGAACGAATAGGAACTTGCTTTGAAAAATTTTTCTAAGTCCTATTCGTCCAGGACGAATTTTAATATCGTCTCGGACGATGGGTTCTCTGTAAAAATTTCGTCCAGACGAATTTTACCATCGTACGAGGCGACCAGCTCTTTGGAAAAATTTCGTCCAGACGAAAATAATTATCGTACCGGACGATCAGCTCTCTGGAAAATTTTCGTCCAGACGAAACCAAATTATCGTCCCCGGCGATTGGTCCTCTGGAAAATTTTCGTCCAGACGAAATAAATAATCGTCCAGGACGATCGGCTCTCTGGAAAATTTTCGTCCAGACGAACATATTTTCGTCCAAACGATAAACCGACTTAGGACAGTTTTCAGCAGTTTCTAGAACCGACCTTATAATAACCGTTCGTACTGGACGAACCTAGTTCGTACAGGACGATCAGCTGTACGAAGTCATTTCGTACACATATACAAATTGGGTCGTTTCAGATCGTTTAAGTAAAATCGTCCAGGACGATCCAGGATCGTACGGGACGATCCACTGCGTATAGAATTGGAAATTTGCAGTTTTTGGGCGGTTTTTCATGTCTTTTGTATAAATACTCCAAATTAGACTGCCACCCAATCTTTTTGTCATTTGATCTTCGTGCCTATTGAGAGAATAGCCAAGGGGAGAGTGGAAGAGAGCATTCAAAGGAGGATTCCTACCATTGGAGCAAGAAGGCTTCACTTGGATTGCTAAGGTAAGAATCTCTACTTGTGAAATTGGATTTCTTCACTTTTTTCTTTCTTCCTTCTAGATTCTTGTGAGAAGATCATTCAAGAAGGTCCGGTTCACTGCCGACACTTGGAGAGTGTGAACAGACGTGGGTTCTCTGCCTACACTAGGAGAGTGTAAAAGGAAGGAGGTTCTCTGCCTACACTTGGAAAGTGTGAACAGCCGTAGGGTTCTCTGCCCACACTAGGAGAGTGTGAAAGGACGACGGTTCTCTGCCAGCACTGTGGATTGTGTAAAAGGACGACGGTTCTCTGCCGCACCGGGGAGTGGTGAAAAGAGTGTTTTGTACAGGCTTCTCCGCCTTGCTGTGGGTGCAAAAGGAGAGTCACTTTGTGGTATTAGTGCAATACTCAGAGGGTGCCTCTGAGGAGTGGATGTAGGTCTGGTTATAGACCGAACCACTATAAATCTGGTGTCATTTACTTTATTGCTTTTACGTTTCCGCATTTTAAATTTCAGTTTTAACAACTCTGTGGTTGAAAAATATTTTTCTACAAACTTTAAAAGAAAATTTTATTTCGGTTCAACTTTATCATTAAGAGGGTTTAAAATTTTAAAACTACCAATTCACCCCCCTCTTGGTAGCCGTGGGACATTTACTTAGGCTTAACAACCTAATTACTAGACTCAACAAGAAAGAGAGCTCTTACCACTAGACTCCTCCACAACCACTATCAAAGTTCTGCCAAACCACCACCTAGCATCAAAGTTCCGATGGATCACCACCTAACATCAGAGTTCCGCTGGATCACAATCAGACGCCGGAGTTTTGCCGAACCACCACCAGATGCTGGAGTTCCGCCGGACCACCACCCGACATTGGTGTTTCACCAGACCACCACCAAAGCATTACTCTCTTGTGCTAGTCCTTCCTTGAATTGATAACTCGGAGGGCTCAAAATAGTTGTTAGTCCTTCCCAAATTTAGAAACAAACATGGATGACACTTCCAAGACTGTCAATCAACAAGCATTTTAGATTTAGCATAAAAGAGGCCTTTTTACAAATATTATCACCATCATCTTCTACACCAGATGATGGTACAAAGGGATCTAGAGGTAGTAGCACTTGGGAGGATATCCAATGATAATCTAGGGCAGGTAGAATTTTGGCAATGGTTGATGGTCGATAATCATAAGTTGTTCATTTGACATAAGAAATTAGGCAGCATGACTAACATAGGTGATTATGTAATATTCTAACGTTGGCACTCAGATGATGGATTGATTATGAGATTCAAGCTACATTTTATTGAAGATTATAGGTACACACATTGATGGGGCAGATAATAATTATCTTAATGTTTGGCTCAGATATTATGTTGATCATCACAATTAAGATATATACTTGTCATATATAGTTTTGAGAAGTTCATATGAGTTTGATGTTTGCATTAGATGTAAAAAAGACCTCATATTTATGCAAGAAATTTTTTTGCTTGTGAATTTTCCCCCATTAACCTAATTAGAGGGATTTATTCCTTATATAATTTTTAATTTTAATAATTTAAGGAAATATATATCATTCGAGACTTTTAGCCTTCTGAGTTTTTTAAATGAATGGTAATATTGTCAACCCTTTTTACTTATGTTATCCTTTTAATAATGACCATGTTCGTTACTAGTTTTCCTTTAAGGCTACCTTATGGGTTTGTCTTTTTAGGGTTATTGATTATTTCTTGATGTCGCTATTTTATATTTAAAAAGTTGGAAACATTCATAATATATGTCTGACCTATCCAAGGTTGGTTTTCATAGCATTGTTCGATGACATTAACATATATAGAAGAGGCCAAGAGATTCCACTTAGGATGTTTAACCTATTGAAGGTTGTTTGTCAGATAGTTGCTTGATGATGTTAACTTATATGGAAGAGGACAAGAGAATCCACTAATAATTTTTAACCTATCTAAGGTTATTTTTCAAAGAATTGCTCGATGAAGTTAACCTGTGTGGAAGAGGTTAGATCGAATCCACTTAGGATGTTTGACTATCCAAGTTTATTTATAAGAGCGTTACTCGATGATGTTAACTTATATGAAAGAGATTGAAAGAATTCACCAAGGTTGCTTGAACTATTTAATGTTGTTTATCAAAGTGTTGCTCGATGATAATAACCTATGTGAAAGAGCTTGAGAGAATCCATCAAAGATGTTTAACCTATCCAAGGTTGTTTATCAAACCATTGCTTAATGATGTTAACCAATGTGAAAGCGGTCGAGATAATCTACCGTTGATGTTTGACTTATATGAGATTGATTTCCATAGCTTTTCTCGATGACATTTACCTATGTAAAGAGGTTAGAT
Source organism: Dendrobium huoshanense (assembly GCA_016618105.1). Taxonomy (NCBI): domain Eukaryota; kingdom Viridiplantae; phylum Streptophyta; class Magnoliopsida; order Asparagales; family Orchidaceae; genus Dendrobium; species Dendrobium huoshanense. The sequence goes on from CM028355.1 coordinate 26,938,392, forward strand.
CAAATCCCCATGGGAATGATCATCTAGTGATTTAGATATAATAAATATTATGCATTTCTTGAATCAAAGATAAAATGATAGATATCATAGATTTTTTAGAATCATCATAATGATCCCGCTAGGAGAAGAAGATAATGTTAGTGACGGAAAAATAAAATCTTGCTAAATTAGAAAAGGCAATAAAATGATTTTATAATATAACATAGAGATACGAGGGCTACATTTAGAAAGTATAAAGGCTATATAGTAAATACTTTACTAGCAACTACTGATAATATTTGTGAGCGATGGTTCTAAAGTGGAGCTGTAAGATTCTTTTTAAGCCTTATAAATCACTTAATTTTTAGCATACATTAAAAGCTTCAAAAGGTCTTTCATAAGGGCGGCCCTATGAATGATATCTTTATTCTGGAAATTTGAATTTTTTTATAAGCAAGGTAATACATGGGAGTGATTTAGCTTGTCTAAGGTAGTAAGTTTAAGCAACCTGTTGATTTCCACGTACTTCACCAATCCTAATTAGAGTTAAAAAATTTATGTTTAGATGAGTTATAGAAGCTATATCACCAAAGATTAATTACAAGAGTCTCCCAAATATAACAATATGCATCAATTCTAATTTGACAACAATGAATTGAACTGCGTGAGTAGCCTGTCAAGGGAATTATCTAAGTGTGATTGGGAGAGTAATTATCCCCTCTACTCATATTGGATGATTAACAAATTAATACAATGGTCTAACAGCAAGCCGAAGTTTCTCTTTGATAAGACCCATACTAAGAAAAGTTGAGTAAAATAGAACATCCATAGAGCTCCCATTATTAAATAAGATTCTTGTGTTGTTATAACATGAATATCTAATGCTGGTGCTGATGAAAAGAGAGTCTTAGTAAGGAGTATGGATCCCTTCTTGATCATAATCATTAATATAATGGAATGATCAACTCGAGTTTTTCTCAATGTTGGCTCCTCCGGGGTAGTGAGGAGAACCTAAGAAGATAATAGGGGTTCTTCAGTACTAGTTTCAATTTAACCAATTATTTGATGATTACCTTATCAAAGATATCTATGTTGAATTAACCTTTCAATTTCTTCTTTCAATTGTATGCAAGCTTCAGTAGTATGTCCCTAGCTTCGATGAAAGTGATAATAATAATCCTTATCACCAGTGTTTGGCTTCTGTAGATGGGGCCATTTAATAGTTTTTTCTCATTTTGCATAGCCATGAGAATATTCACTTGCAACGTATTTAATAGAGTATATTAATTCTTCATCATATATTAATGGTCATGCTTAGGGGTCGAGGTGGAAGGTCCTAATTTCCTTTTTGAGATTTTTATCTTCACCTTCATGTCCATTCTTTCTTTTATTCGATGGTTGCTCAAATTATTTTTTGTGAGCATTGATAGCCTCATCAGCAATAATTTGAGCTTCTAGTCTAAGAATTAGGTTGGCATAAGAATGAATAGTTTCCTACATTAAAGAAGAGTAGAATGGTCTGGGGTTTAGTCCTCTAAGAAAAATACCTCACAGTAGCTAAGGATCCACTTTTAGAATTTGGAGAGCTTCAAAAGAAATTTTAAAAAAACAAAAATCCTTTAGTGATTCTCCTTCATTCTGTCAGATTCCAAATAAATTGCAGAATGATAATTCTTTGATTGGTGATAAATTGCTTGAAAAAAAATGTTTTAATGCACTTCTAGGTAGAGCATAAAACTGTGTGAGAGTCTAACCCTTAAGGGTAGTAGAAAAAATTTGGCAAAGAAGCATGTTAGAAGCATGTTATATATGCATGATAGTTATATAATGATTAATATGTTCATAGGGATCATATGACCCAACAATAAGGGGCAATAACAAGTAACTTGAACCCTATTAGAATAAGGTATTAAAGAATTTCATATGTTAGAGGAGATGACTCTTGTAAACTGTATTACAAATTGTATGGATTCCTTTCCCTTGTGAGTAAAAGCTTGAGTTGCATCAAGAGGGGGATGAATTGGTACTTTAAAAATATTCCTAAATATGAGTACTAACTTTTTATAGTTTTTTCATACTTTTGAAACAAGTAATTTGATTTCACAATAGGAAAGCTGACAAATTAACTATGATTTGAAATTAATGATGATGAAGTTCTAAATTGCACAATAGAACATTTATCTATTATTTTCACCAAGCAGTTTAAACAAAGAATTAAATACAAAAAGTAAAATGCTGAATAAGAAAAAGCACACAAGAGATTTTTATAGTGGTTCAGTCATATCTTACGTCCACTCCCAGGAGTCCTCCACTCCAAGTATTGCACTAACAATAAGTTACTCTCCTTTTTTCTCCCTCAGTAAGGTGAAGAAGCCTTTACAAACTCTCTTCCACCAACCCCGTGCGGTAGAGACCAACCCTGTGCGGTAGAGACAGAAGCTCATTTCACTTGTAGAGAACTTTGACTCCTTTTCTCCCTCCTGGAGAAGGCAGAGAATCTCAACTCCTTTTTCTCCCTCTTGGAGAAGGAAGAGAACCTTGAGGATTGGACTAAGAAGCCTCTCTTCCTAGAGAGCTTCCAAAAGACTCGCCAAGGCCACATAAGGAGCAAGGATGCAACTAGTTCGGAGCAAACGTGTGATCCCCTCATATTACTTCTCCCTCATGCTCAAGCTCTCCTTCTCCTTCCTCTAACAAACCCTGATTTTTTTTAAAGGCTCCCTCTTAGAGTCCCTCCTTTAGTTATGTTACTCTCTCAGCATTATTAAAAAAAGGATTAAATCATGGCTTTTATAATAGGCTTAAAAAACCCTAAAAATTCAAGTTAGCCATCATTGTTCTTAAAGCACGATCCAAATTTGTATAGTATGATCAGTTCAAAAAAGTCACATACAATACGATGTAACTAGTCATTCAAATGAAATGTTCAAATTAATGAACACATCATAAAGTACGATCCAAAGATCGTCCAGTACTATCTATTTAATTTTCTCTATTTATACGAGATGATTCTTGGGATGATTGAAAGTTATCTCTATCACTCATCCCATATTGTTCTTATCATACAGTATGGTTAGTTATTTTTAGGTAGATTATCCAATAGGATACAAATATTATACATTATGATTAGTTCAAAAATCATAGCTTCGTTTAGTATAATCTTTGGGATGACCAAAATTGCCTTTATCAGTTGTTTGGTACGATCAACATCATACAGTACAATTAGTTCAAAAATCATGATTTTATTTGATACAATCTCTACGATGACCAGAATTCATCTTTGTCAGTAATTTGGTATGATCAACATTATATAGTATGATTGACTATCATTAATTAAACCATGATCTGATTGACTAATTATGGGGTTAATTTTAGTAAGATTTTAAATTATTATATAATATGAATGGTTTCGTACAATATGATTAGTTCAAAACAAATTTTTAAATATCTTACTTAATTTTTCTGGTGGCTAGGGTTTTGATAATAAAATGAATGATACAATATTTTTTAAAAAGAAAATTAATTCCAAAAGAAAACAAAAGATACATCAAAGGCCAACAAGCCACAAACCTGAGGTAGCTAAAACACAGAAAATGCTATAAAGGGTACACTCAAACAAGAAGAAAAATGAACAATGGTCGTTAGGCTTAGCAAAGGCACATACTACGAACCACTCCAAATTCGGGCACGAACCATCCAGAGGAGTGAAAGAGCCTAAACCACAAAAAGGCAACCAACCACCATCACCGCTAAAAGGAATCACCACCTAAGGTTGCCAACTAGCCATGGATTGGAGCGATGAGCCTGAGCCACATCATTGCCCATAATCTGCTAGCCACCAAAAGCATAACCATAAAAGGCAACAAGAATTCGCAGATAAGGAGAGAAACAAAAACACCAACGAAGCAGCCACGATCTCAATTATTTCAGACTACGTCTACCCCTCCCAATGGAGGCAGCATAAACAATCGGGCGGTCCTTATGGAAAGCAATCTTAATAGCAGGTTCATCCTCCCCACTAGCCTCTAAAGAGGAGTCAGACGAGTATTGAAGCCAATCAAGTTGTAGCCTAATAACCTCCACTGAATTGGTACCCACATGATCAACCAAATCCTTAAGAGAAATCAGATTAACCAAGATTTCAACAAAATAGCAAGAAACTTGGTCAATATGTGAAACAAGAGAAGCATCAACACTGGTAGAACCCACAAACACCAGGCCAACACCATATTCAACCACACGGTCAGGAAAAAATTCATTAGGCTTGCGAGACGAATCTGAAAAATCCATAGCCACCCCAGGTCCAACATACCTAAGCAAACTAAACGGGCAGACCCAGAACCCAAATTAGGTCAGGAATTAACAACACAACCCAATCACCCACCTATACTAGCATAATCCCGAGAGTCTAGAGCAACAGGTAACACCCCACCCACCACACCCTCAGAAATAAGCATATTAGAAATAGCATCAACCTCCTCAATAGAAACCAAATAAACCACAATTAGCGGGACATTGTCACAGACAGCAACCCGATTATCCACAGACTCAAAATTCACATTGATAATATCTAAAGAATCAGCCACCTACATAGTACCAGCAACCTCCACCGAAGGCAAAACTGAATCCTCATTAAACAACTGAGCCACAGGCATCTCACACAAAGCAGAAGCCGAACAAGTGGGTTTAATAGAATTAAATTATTCAGAGTCCACAAGAGAAGAAGAAATAACTGATTTAGGATTAATCAAATCCTTGTTAGAAACCTTAGACGGAACCAGAATATCATCCACCATACTACAATTACCAAAAAAAATGCCCAAATTGTTTACACCAAGAATAAAAAGGAGGGAAATCCTCCAAAACCACTTGTTTAACATATCCAGATGACTCAGGGCCTAACCAGACTCTATCAAGATAGGATTTAGTAACATCCAATTCAACCAACACACGAGCTAGGGATGGCTTGGACCCAATGGAGGTAACATTATCAATTTTAAGGGGTTTTTTAAAGATCAAAACCAAGCCGTGAAGAATGCAGGGAGAGAAGAGATGGGGGCACAATTGAGGGAAAGATACCCAAATGGGGACAATCGACGACTCGACCTTGATATCCACAAGAGACGACAACTTGGTAAGCTTCATGTAATAGTTATAAACTAAATAAGATCCATGGCAGAAAACCCGATAATAATCAAGATCGTTTTTTAGCTTAATGAGGATATGTGTCGGGTCCAGCAAAGTTACCAAAAATTCACCATTCAACTTCAGATTAAAGAAAAATCGGTGGATAGAGTCCATGGATGGTCGTTTTGAGGGGAAAAAATGAATCATACAGTATGATATATATCGTACAGTCTGATTAGTTCACAGAGCATGAGTTTTCAATTAGCTGTTGAGTCAATCTTTAAATCAATTGATAGTACAATACAATTTTAAATTATACAGTACGACTTTAATTTAAAAAAAAAATTCTTACTCTCCCTATGTGTGTGCATGGTCACCCAATTGCATACACTCTAATGTGACCTGACTCAATAAAATAGAAATTAAAGAAAATAAAAATACTGACTCTTTTGACTTGACATCCTAACCTACCTAATCTTGAGTTTTTAGTCATCTTAAGATTAATTTTTTTAAGCCTCTAATTCATATTTATATCGAGATTCATGCCTGATTTAGTGAATTTTTGTTGACATATCACCTATAAAGACAAAATTTATCAACATGATCTCAAGCTAACTTAGGTTTCACTTGGGACAATTTTTTCTATTGTTTTGTTGTTATGAAAATTTTGACACAAGAAAGCTGCTTTAAAAAATAATAAAAAATTGCCTCAAACGAAACCTCAATTTGATTTAGACTAACTCAATTCAAGTTAGATTCAAATCAAACTAAATTAGCTTATTAGTCACTTTGTTAACTTCAACTCAAACCAAATTTTTGCGCCAAAAAAAAAAATCAATCTTAAATCATAGATTTTGCTAATTAGTATCATATGCTTCACATAAAATTCATTCCTCTTTGATTCTTTTAGAAGATAGAAAAGTTTATCTTTCTCTAAACAAAGTAAGTAAAAAATAACAATAACAAAAAAAAAAAAAAAAAAGACTTGATGTGGATTAATAGCAACAAAAGTCCATAATGGCAGCTTCTAGTATTGTTACAAAACTCATCAGCCTTTGAATACTGAGCTTTCAAAGGAAAATGCTTCCTACCGGAGCAAGTCTTTCATATTTTCTACAGACCTACCAATTTTTTAGCTTAGAAATTATGGGAAGGTAATAACTAATATTAGAAATAGTGCTGAGGGATTAAGAGTTTGTAATCATAAAAGAATTAGATAGAAGATCAAGAGATTAAACGGGATGATAAGAGAATAAATAATTATGTTGAAGAGATGTTAAATTAAATGCCTAATGAATGCATATAAACTTAATTAAAATAAAATAAAATAGAACCTTTGCCCGTTTTTGCATATTTAATGAGAAAGACTTGATGTGGATTAATAGCAACAAAAGTCCATAATAACTATATTTGTAAGTGTTAGCTTTTCAAACCTTGAAAGTGTTCAGCTTTTGCTCATTTTTCTCTCTAATACATTTCACTTATATTTTTCTCTCTTTGAATATTTAAAATTTGAAATTATTATGCAATAATTTCAAATTTAATGCTATTTATCTTTAGATAGGCATTCATCTAAGAGTCTATCATACAATTGAACAAATAGTTTTTTATTAACTTCATAATAGATAATACTTAGTCGATCGTTATTGTTTTGATATTTAATATGAAAGCAATCATTACAAGTGCATTAAAAGATAAAAATAGTCTTTCTTAGGCTTCGTTTGGGACGACTTTTTTATTGCTTTCTAAAACGGAGTTTTAGTAAAATATTTTTTAAATTTGTACTAAAACTCCGTTTTAGAAAGCAATAAAAAAGCCGTCCCAAACTAACCCTTTGTCTTCACTAATTTTGTGCAAGCTCTCTAATTGCTTTCAAATAAATTACTAGTTTTCTTGTCAATAGTAGAAATTTCAAATTGATTGTCCTATAAAACAATGGCATCATTAATTATGAAATCCAAATGACAAAATTTTAACAAATATATTAATATTTGTTTATCAAAATCTGAGAATAAGTCACATGAATTTAAATATGAACATACAGATTCTTACATTGTATTTATCTCATCAAATTTATTATCCAGACATCGAAACGACGCATCTCTTATAGAGTAGAATAGCATAGTTAAATAATGATGTAAAACTCTAATGTCTCACCCCTATATGAAAGCTGAAACATCCATATTATATAATGATTAATCTTTTCCAAAAAAACATTTTATAAGTGTTGGCATATATATATAAGTTAATTATTGTAGTTATGGATGATTAATATGCATAATCAGAAAATTAAATAAATGAGTATGAAATTTTATTGGGCTTGCCTCGTTAGAAAATCTTCACTTGTGATAGCCATTTGTTATGGTCAGAATTTCAAAAGTGTTGATGTGAAAAATGACAAGAAGTGGTTACAAACAAGTCTATGAAAAGATGGGGTGGACTGAATAATCTTCAGTCAAGGCTCAATTAGAGGAAATCGAGATAAGCCTGTCGGGAAAAATTATTGCGTCCTCCCACCTGATGTAGAGATACGTCCTCCCAGAGCTAAAATCACGCTAAAAAACGAGAAATACTGAGCAAATACCGAGCAATAACGAGGAATATCATCATGTGAAGACCAATACCGAGTTATACCAAGCTATACCGAGCAATACCGAGCAGTACAAAAAAAATACCTAGTTTTTCCTAGAAAAAACTCGGTATTTTTTTGTATTGCTCGGTATTGCTCGGTATAGCTCGGTATAACTCGGTATTGGTCTTCACATGATGATATTCCTCGTTATTATCAAATAATACCTATCAATACCAAGCAAAAACGGAGTTTTTTGACGGTGAGAGGACGTAGCTCTACGTCAGGTGGGACGACGCAATAATTTTTCATTTTTTAGGATGTAGAAAAGTGTTTTTTTTTTTTTTTTTTTTTTTTTTTTTTTTGATTGGGATAGAAGAGAGTTGATTGTGCAAGACGATTTGATAAGATAGTGAAGGACAAAATGTCTAATTGATACAAGCAGAGCTAAAAAAAATTTATTTGTGATAACAAAATTAATAATTTTTAAAATACTGTTAATTTTTCTCGAGCAATATTTTTGACTTTTTATTTAATAGTTCAAAGAGAAAAAATATTTTGATCTTTCAAGAATATTAATATTTATTTTTAATAAATTTTTAAATTTTATATTATATTTTATATCAGTTATATTACATATAAATCTATAATTACCATATTTAACATTAAATATTATATTAGTTCTATTAAAAAAGAAATTTATTACATACATATAAATATTCTTTATGTATATTTATATTTTTTAGTGATGCAAACTTCACGTTTTTCTAACATTGCATTTCTGAATAAAGTTAATAATTGCAAATTTATGTAATATGAACAAAGTTTACACTAAAGTCCTCATTTTTTATTATTCTTCAAAAATATTTACATGATCAGAAAAAAAAATATATAGGATTAATGTTGATTATTGGTTATTTTTTAGGGATTTGATGATAATTTAAGTAAAACATAATTAAAATTGAAGCATGGATTGACACTATGGCCCAACATATAAGAGCTCCCAGTGAAGTGCCCTATGCACTATCATTCTGTTTTTAATATTTAACCTGCACTAATGTAGCTTTTCATTGATAGGCAAGTGGGGGCATGTGCCCTCATGGCCCCCATATAGCTCCGTCAGTCTCAATGCCATGAATCCAACATAGTTAAGGGATTTAAATTTAGATTATTAAATTGATTGAAAGAACTCCAAGTAAATTTATAGATCAAATTTAGGGTCACGGTGTGTCCACCGCTCGCTATATCTTATCATGCTCCTTCTAACATGGCGAAGCGAGGGAACGAGAAAGGTTAGCCCAATGAACTTGTTCAACCCTCAAATATGCTCCATTCAAAAGATCTTCGTTCGTGCCATTATAATCCTAGTTGGAATCCATTAAAAAAAAGCTAAAATCTACGATCAATTCAACTCTTTTTGAGTGCTTTGAAACGCGTAATTTAGGCCAAATTTCATATATTTGATTGACCAAAATTATGTTTAAAAAAAATACATTTAACCCGATCGAATCAAGTATGAATTTTCTATATGTTCCAAATAATCCTTTGTTACACGGTGATAGAGAAGGGATTGAATGAATTCTTCTAGCAGAGAATTTTGTTTGGTTACTATTTATTTTATTTGGCTTTTGCGTTTACTATTCTGGTCATTGATCATTAATTTATTCGTAAGTGTCATTACTGTGAAGTAAGTCTTCTACTTTGCATAATTCCTAATTTCGCAGTTATAGGATTGAGGCATATTAAAAAAAATTATGTTTTTTTAATTCTTGATGTTGATTTAACGAAAAAATAATCAACCAAAGGGTTGGTGGAATTGACCTTATGATATTATCGAATTTTATACGTGAAAAAAAATTATAGTAGTTGTCTAATAAATTTACATGAATATTTCACACATGTAAATAAGCGGCAAAAAAAGTTCTACCAAATTAGAGGGCACAAAAAACTTTTTTTACAAAAAAAAAAAAATAAAATAAAAATCTTGAATGGTGATAAAACACTACCCTTTGTCCAATTGAAGAAAAATATATTAGTTTTAATTTGAAATTATGCAGATTCACATCTCCCCAAAAACAAAGATGATAATTATATACTCGCATATATCTTGACAGATGTCTAACAAGTAGTTGGTGGGTTACGAAAAAGAAACTAGAGATTAGTGGGACCAACAGGTGAACATGCCTAATGATCAACAAAAGGAGCTTGTCTAGGACTCATAAGAGAACTCGCGCAATAATAAAAAAGTGCTACTTGCATGGGCTTATAAAAGGAGGTCATCCCTCATAAAGGGCAATCAATGGTCATCACAAATCAAGTGACTTTCCACTCGCCACGTAAGAGTCAGCTGCCAGGGTCACTCACTCTCATCCAAAGTGGGCATCCTTACTCATGCTTAACAAGCTATATTACGGGAAAGCGACTGGTTATAGGGACCTTAGCTCATCTTTCCACCACTATCCAATATAAAGCCCTTCTTGTAACAATGAATCATTCATTCTCTCTTATAAGGGGGTATGAGGCCCTCAACACAAATCACTGGCAACCCCAGCAAACCTACCAATTATAACCTCTCTCAGCCTTGTACTCACCTATGTATTATCCCAAGTGTACTCGCCTGAACCTACTTAGCACTAATAGATTTGTGCAGAGAAAGAAATATCAAAGACATTCAGTGCCACCCCCTTTAGCCAGTTAGCAGACGATAAGTGTTTAGGGTAGTCTATGTTGCAAACCTGGATTCAATGATTATAATTTTGATGATAGCAAATATTTATGACATTTCTGTTTATCTACTATTACCTATCTACTAACATTTTAGGTCCACAAGGTCAATTGCAAATCAAGCCAACGCAAGATTGGGTAGATTAAGTTTGAGTCAGTCTGTAAATGTACTTCTAGTATTTTTACCTTTTCTTGAGTCAAACGTAATAAAGTGAATCATAATGTTAAGTAACATTTACACACACACACACACTCTAAGGGGGAGAATCTCTATAAGTTTAAGGGTTTCCTATTTTTTATCGCATCATATAGGACAATCCAAAATTGTCATGGATGATCTATTAAAAATAGAAACTCTAATTAGGGATCATGTATTAAGATAGCCAAATTAAGAAATTTGTCCTGAATGATATTTACATAGTTCTTGACGATAGGCTCAAATTAGAAAAAACAACCGCCAAACACATTTAGGCAAGCTTTTATTTTAAGGATTTTATTCTAATCGTAGAAGATGATCCCATATCGTTCTGGATGATTCATTACAATCATAACTAAATTAGTCAAGTGATTAAGAAAATTAATTAATGTTTGATATATCGATCATATCGTATTGGACGATCGCATGATCAACCAAGACAATCAGTTAGAAAAACCTTAGTTTTCTCCTAAGTCACCTAGACGACTAGAACGATTTGTTGGACGATCAGTTGAATTTCTTCATCGTCCATGAGCTTATTCTAGATGAGCAGAATGATGTGGTGAATGATAATCTATGATTTTGAACTAATCGTACATGATGATACAATCATCATCCTAGATGATACATTATATTTCTTCATCATCCAACATGTAACTTCCGGACGACCAGAACGATGTGTTGGAAGATATGTATGGTTTTGGACTAATCGTACAAGACAATGTCCATATCATCCTGGATGATCAGAACAAATAAGGCTTCTAATCGTCCAGCCCTCCCAGATCATCCTGCTGAAAGGGCTAAAAATACAATAATCATACAGGACGATCTGTCGATCATCCAAATGATCATTGACGGTAAGTTGCAAATAAGGGTAAATTTTAAGCCATTTTATATAAGATATCTTTTTATTCAAGAAGTGATCTTTTACTGCTATCATGATCTAAGATAGCAAAGAGAAGGAGTGGGAGAGCCTAGGAGAGAGAGAGAGAGGATATTTGTGAGGGATTCACAAAGGTTTCTCTAATCAAGAATCTGAGTCATCTTCTCCAGTTGTTATCTTTAGTTCCTTGGTGTCTCTGTAAAGATCTTCTTTATCAATTGACTAAGGTTCTCTACCTTCTTCAGGAGGAAGTAAAAGGAGGTTGGGTTCTTTGCCTCACCAGGATCAGTGGAAAGAAGTTTATAAATGCTTCTCTGCCTTACTATGGGAGCAAAAGGAGAGTCACTATGTTTTTATGCAATACCCGGAGGAGAGGCTCTGGGAGTGGACATAGGTCAAGTTGACCAAACCACTATAAAATCTGGTATGCTCTTTCTTATTATTTTTCTATATTTTAATTTCCGCACTTTACTTACTTGTGTATGATCTTATTGTAAATTTTTTTAAAATATTGCAAAAAGATCGTGCTTTTTATTTAAGAAATTTTAAAACTACCAATTCACCCCCCCCCCCCCCCCCTCCCTCTTGGTTAGCCTCGAGCTAGTTCATAAGGGCTTAACAACCCTAACAAACTTTCAAGTGGTATTAGTGTGGGATTTATAAAATCTAATTTTTGAAAACTTTTGAATTTTTATGCATCGCTAATTTCGGTAACAAAAATACTATGGAAGGGTATTCCATAACCCTACCACCATTATTTGATAATATACCTTTTGATTTATGGAAAACTTGCATGTCCACATTTTTACAATCTATAGACTATCACATATGGATGCTTGTTAAAAAAAAAGTTACTCTCCACCAACTCGTGAAATTAATGGTATCAAAAATGAACTCCCATTTTCTAAATGGAATTTTGATGATAGGGATTTAACACAACTTAATGCAAAATGCTTAAATTATTTTTTCTGTGAACTGAAATTTGAAGATTACATGCTTCTCTCAACTTGTTCTACTGGTAAAGAAATATGTGATAGATTATATGTTACTTATGAATGCACAAGTGAAGTTAAGAAATCTAGGTTGAATATTTTACTTCATAACTACGAACAATTTCGCATGAAACCTAGATATCTTAAATATATACTATGTTTACACAAATTTTTACCTCCCTGCATGCCTTAGGAATAGAGCTCACTAACTATGATAAAGTTAATAAAATATTAAGATGTTTACCTCCTTCCTTTGATGCTAAGATAATTACAATCACTGAATCCAAGGATTTGAATACTTATTCTATTGATAACTTACTTGGGTCACTTATTGCTTACGAGCAAGGAGTGAACCAAAGACAACTTGATGCAGGTGAGAAAAAGAGAGAGAAAATTGTGGCACTGAAGGCTAACGTTACGGATACTAACTCCTTTGGTTCTGAAAGTGATGATGTTACCCTAATTACTAGGCAATTTAAAAATATTTCTAGAAAGAAACAAAAGCACCATCAGAAATGGAACATGTTGTCATTCTGACCAAGATGAGGTATGCAAACTAGCATATGATCAATTGCTTGAAGCTTTTGAGAAAATTCATTCATCTAATAGAAAACTTAAGAAATTGTATGCTAGCCTGAAATTAGAATTTTTAAACTTACAAAAAGAGCATGAAGTTTACTTAAAGATCATTCTACACTTGATAGCAATCATATGTCATTACTTGATGAATTTGATGAGTTAAATAAAAACCATTCTAATTTAATCATTGAGCATGATTCATTGAAAGAATCCTATACTAAACCTGAAAATGATTTTAAAACATTTATAGATGAATCTGAGAGAAAGGAGCACTATTTGAAAGTTAGCAATACTATTTTAGAAAGTGTTAACTCATTTTTAAAGCTGAATTAAAAGCACATCAGAAAAATAAGATTCCACCCACACCTGAATAATTTTTCAATACGAATTTGAAGCCAAAAGTTTTGAAACCTAGGAAGAGGCACTATAACCTGAATAGATTAGTAAACCCTTTTCCTAGTGTTAGATATTTTTCATGTGACATGCTAGGACACATCTTCCATACTTGCACTATTCACCATAGTACATATTGAGTGTGGAGACCCAAATTGCATGATTCACAGCATAACACACATGCATTGCATTCTTCTTTCCATAAGAAGGGACCCAAACTTATTTGGGTTCCTAAATCTGACATTTTATGATTTTATAGGTGTGCTCTCACATAAGACCTGGTGAGAGCATATGATACCTAGACAGTGGATGCTTACAATACATGATTGGAGATGCTAATAAATTCATTTCTCTAGAGGCCAGGGCTGGAGGAAAGGTCACTCTTTGAGATAATACCGCCAGAAAAATAGTTGATGTAGGTATAATTAAAAACTTCAATAACTTTTGATTGAAATTATTTTGCTTGTATATGGATTGAAAAACAACTTGCTCAGCATCAGTCAACTCTGTGATAAAGGGTTCAGTATAAAATTTTATTCAAATATATGCATCATTAGTTTGAATAACAATATTATTTTGTAGGGAAATAATATAAATAATATTTACATATTTGATTTAAATAATATTGAATGTGCTAGTTCATTTTGCTTAAAAACTATTGATGATGAGTCTGGATGTGGCATAAGAGGATATTCCATGCTAACATGAAAACTCTTAGGAGACTAACCCAAAAGGACTTAGCAAGAGGTGTCTCCAAGCTTAATTTCACTAAGGAAACATGTCCAATCCTTTTTCCATTCTATTAAGGACATTAGCACCTCTAGACTTTTAGAAGTTCTTCACATGAATTTGTTTGGACCCATTAGCACTACCAGCTTAGGGGGAAAGGTTTATGGATTTGTGATTGTCGATGACTACTCAAGATTCACTTGGATTAGATTTTTGTCACATAAAAGTGAGTCTTTTGATAAATTTAAATCCTTCTCTACTTAGATTCAGAAAAAGCTAGGTTGTGAGATCTTAACCATTCATAGTGACCATGGTGGAGAGTTTAAAAATGTGAGATTTGGAACTTTTTATGAGGATCAAGGGATTAGACATAACTTCTATGCTCCTAGGATCCCTCAGAAGAATGGGATAGCTAAAAGGAAGAATAGGACCTTAGTAGAAGCCGCTAGAGCCATGCTTGGTAAGTATTCACTTCTAAAATACTTTTGAGCTGAAGTGGTAAATGTAGTTTATTATGTGATGAATATGGTGATTATTAGATCCAAACTGAATAAGACACCTATGAGATCATTAAATAAAGGACACCCAACCTTTCTCACCTTCATGTCTTTGGCTATAAGTTTTCATTCTTAACAATAGGAAATCACTCTTAGAAAAATTTGACACAAAATCTAATGGATTTTTCTTAGGATATTCAAGTATGGGGAAATCCTTTAGAGTGTTTAATAAGAGGACATTAGTGGTGGAGGAGACTACTCATGTAGTGTTTGATGAATTTGATCCTAAGAAGTCTAGTGTTAAGGAAGAAAATGAAATATGAGAGATTACCCAAGGAGTGGAAACTATAAATATGGAGGAAATGGTAGAACCACAAAACACTAATGTAGTAGGTGAGATTAACCAAGGAGTAGAACCTATAAATCTGAAGGAAAGCGTAGAACATCAATACACTTTGTCTAGATATTAGAGATATTCTTCGAGTCATCCTGAAAAAATTGATCTTAGGAGACCCTTCTGAAGGTGTTAGAATTAAGCATGAACTTAGGAAGGAAGTAAATCACTCTGCCTTTATCTCAATGTGTGAAGCCACCAACATCAATGAAACCCTTTCTAATGAATTTTGGATCCTAGCTATGCAAGGAGAATTTAATCAACTTGTGAGGAATGATGTTTGGGAGTTAGTAGGAAGACCTGAGGATCAAATTGTAGTAGGAACCAAATGGGTTTTTAAGAATAAAATGAATGATTCTAGTGTGGTGTTTAGGAATAAGGTAAGATTTGTGGCTAAGGGGTACAACAAAATAGAAGGGATTAATTTTGAGGAGATCTTTGCCCATGTAGCTAGATTAGAAGTCATCAAAGTGCTATTAGCCTTTGTCTGTTATAAGGGATTTTAGTTTTTTTCAAATGGATGTCAATAGTGTCTTTTTAAATAGGGTAATAAAAGAATATGTGCTTGTAGAGTAGGTCCTAGGTTTTGAGAGTTCCCAATTTCTAAATCATATTTATAAATTAAAAAAGGCCTTATATGGATTAAAACATGCATCCATAGCATTATATGAGAGGCTTAGCACATTTCTACAAGAGAGAGAGAGAGAGAGAGAGAGAGAGAGTTTGTTAAGGGGAGCATAGACACCACCCTTTTTCTGAGGAAAGTAGGAGATGTGTTACGCATTATTTAGATCTATAATTATGATATACTTTTTGGATCTTCTGATAAAAAATTATATGATAATTTTTCTAAGACAATGAGTAAGGCATTTGAGATGTGTATGATGGGAGAATTATCCTATTTTTTAGGGTTTAGCATAAGACAAATGGATAATGGAACCTTTCTCAATCAATTAAAGTATATTAAGAACATCTTGAAGAAATATGAAATGGATAAAGCCAGTCTAATAGACACTCCCTTGAGCTCCAATGTTCAGTTAGATAAGGACTCAAATGGAAAATTTATTAATCAAAAGAAGTACAGAGGAATATTGGATCACTACTTTACTTGATTGCTAGTCGACCTGATATAGTGTTTAGTATTTGCCTTTGTGTTAAATTTCTAGCTGATCCTAAAGAATCCCACCTGACTGCAGTTAAGAGAACCTGTAGATATCTCTTAGGGACCCAAAACTTAAGAATCTGGTATCCTAAGAACAACACTTCTTTTGAAATTATTGGATATTCTGATTCTAACTTTATAAGGTGTAGAGTGGATAAAAAGAACACTTTTGGAATTGCCAATTCATAAGACAGTCCTTAGTCTCCTAGTCTAGTAGAAAATAAAACTCTGTTGCACTTTCCACTCTTGAAGCTGAGTACATTGCCTTAGGAATTTGTGTGGCCCAAGTCCTTTGGTTGAAGCAACAAATTCTGGATTTAAGATTACTTGTTGGCATAATTTTAATTCTATGTGATAATACCAGTGTCATTTGCATCTCAAAAAATCATATTCAACATTTTAGAACCAAATACATTTATATAAGGCATCACTTTATTAGGGATCATGTTACTAAAGAAGACATTAAGTTACACTATGTAGCAACTAAAAATCAACTGGCTGACATCTTTACTAAACCACAAGCCTTTGACACATTCAGCATCTTAAGGACCAGATTGGGTGTGATTGATATAAATGTATAAATTTGATGATTATTAACTCCGAACTTTATGTTTTCTAATCTTTCTTTTATTTCTAACTTTTTTTATTTTGTTTTGTTTTAATTATTATTTTTTTATTTATTTGTTATTATTTTTCGTGTTTTCATTTCTAATATTTTTATTTTTCTTTCAGTTTTTTTCAGTCACTCTTGAAATGATATTTTATGCCTTATTTTTGTTTTTGAAAATTTGTAATCAATGATTGACATCCCTAAATCAGTTAAAGGGAGAAACATCGTTGATTGTTTTCCTTCCTCTAACTCCATTTAGTTATGTAATTTTCTTTTCTAAATAAAAGTCTATCTCAAATTAACAATTTGACTTTGTAATTGAGATCTTTTTTATCTTGTTCTAGTAATTTATCTTATATAAATCATGTTCAAAGTCATTAAGACACTTTCAAGCTTTCTTAATATTATTGTTGCATTTATTATATGAATTTGATTCTTCTTTTCGGTTTACTCTTTGTTATCTTACAGAGTTTGTTTTTCTTCTCTAATATCTAGAAGATATTCTCACAACTGAGAGTATTTTAAAGTTTTGAAAGGGTGCTAGCTTGCAAAAATATCTAGTGACAAAAAATGAGCCAAAAAAAACTAAAAAGATGCACAATGATCGTAAAAAAATTGAAAGATACACAAAGTGTATCAAAAATCAAAAGATGCGTAAAGTGTGCCTACGAATTGACAAGAGGCACAAAATGAGCTCATAAGAAGGAAAGCTTCCTTCTCTTTCTAACCTTTAAATCTTAGAAGAATTCATATGTCAGTTGAAATTTTTAAAGACTTGATTTCAAAACTCATAATTGTTACTAATTACTTTGCTATATTATTCTATAATATATATTTTTTGAAACAAAGGTGAACGGATCACTTTGTCTTATCCGATTACTTTTTTAGAGTTAGATCTTTGTTTTAAAAAAAAAGGGTTTGCCCTGAAAGAATTTTGAGCTGGGGTTAACAGGATCAGTTGTTCTGCTATATTTTGAATCTTAATGATGTTAACTCATTTTCTTACAAATTTTTGATCCAATCACATGAAAAATTTATAATATTCATTATTTGATAAAAAAATTATTTTTTTGTTCTTTTTGTCATTTTTTACAGTCCTCTCGTTGCCTTATGTTTAATTTTTACTTGGTTTTTACATTTTGGGGCACCTTCTGATCACCTCCTGCCATCATCAAATTTGTTTTTACATAATCCTGGAAGATACTTCTATCATCCTGGACTATATCATCATATTAGTCTTCATCATTAATCTAACGACTAATCTGACTCAATAATTTTAGATCGTCCTGAACGATCCACATCTTCCTAGACAATCTGATCGAATCTTGCTTAATTATTTAAGATCGTCCTAGTTGATACACATGTACGTCCTGGACGATCACGTGGAAAAAAGGGTTAATTTTTTTAAATTTGGTCGGCAAGATACAATATTATCGATCTTCCTGGATGATCAACCTAACTGTCTAGGATGATCCATTTCGTTAACCGTCATCCAACATGACTCCTCGGGATAATTGTTTGAGTCTAATCGTCCTGGAAGATGTTTGATCGCCCTGGATGATAGGACCACTTTTTTTATCAATCATCCAGAACATCATGATTGTACATGATCATCCTGGATGATCCTGCAATTATCCTGGATGTTGTGGCAAACTCTTTATAAACAGCTGAATTAAAACATTATTTCTCACCCTCAAATCCTCCCATTTCTTTCCTTCTCACTCATACTTTCAATCTTTTCCAATGGGTAGTGGGAAGAGATTTAGGATGGTGACCGACACTTCCTCGAGGGCATCTTCCGACCCTCATTTCTCTTAGGCGGCTGACCAATATGCCTATCTTCGATACGAAACCACTGGGATCACACCTTCGAGGATTCTCAATCCTTGAACACTTACTTACCAGGTACTGAATATGTTCGCTCACACCTCCCTCACTTTCATTTTGACACTAGCATTCCCATTCAAATCTGAACTCCTATATGAGTTCTTTGCTAGTCTTAGGATCAACTCCAGCTACACAACCCTACAGTCCTATGTGAACAAACACCTAGTAGAGATCACCTATCATGATTGCCATGAACTCCTCCAACTTTTTACTACTAGAGATAATATTCACGTCTTCTCTTCAGATCCTGATTACGACTAGGGTCATGCCAGCCAACTACTGAGGAACACAAATGTCTTATACCATAATGGGGCATCAAGCACATTAGTCAAATATTCTATGACAATCCAACATGTTCTTAGAACCTCAATAATCTCAACGGCTGGTGACTATGTTTACATCACTCCCTTACTCTCAATCACCACCTTTTACATAATGGGCCATAGGGATTTCAATGCCACTGATCTTCTCTTTTTATACATTAAGCACTTGACAAGTATTAGGAATCCAGGGCACAAAAGAAACCCAACCTTGCCTTAGGACACATCATAACTTTTGTCCTAAAAACCAAATACAATCTTCAATATCCTATCCCACTAAATTATCAGCTTGTCTACTACACCAATAGCTCCTTCCATGTTTTTCATAACACTTGTCTCCATCTGGGACAGGAGGAGGCTGAGGAAGCTTAGGAGAAAGTTGCTCTTGCACCTGTTCTTATGACTATTATGATCTGCCAGCAATAACAGCTAGATCAGTTGGTAGAGAGAATCGACTAGTGGGAGGTTAAGTTTGACTCTTATGTTATTTCACAGGAGCAGTAGCATGAGATGAATGTTGCTAGATTTACTGGATATGTGGCACACCAACAGCAGCAGCATGACCAGGATATGACCTTGTTTAGAATATAGTTTGCTTCTGTCCACAGTCTTTTTCAGCCACCATCACCTCCTCCTTCGCTTGATCAGGGTCCCTCGTACTTGTAAAATGTTTTTATATTTTTTGTGTGATGTTTTTTCTTGTACTACAATTAGTTTTTTTTATTATGTTTTTCGCTTTGTATTTTGTTTCTATTTAATCCTCCATTTTTTTATATCAAAGGGGGAGTAGTGTTTGTGTTAGTGTTAGTGTTGCTTTGTTGTATTATTGTTATTTTTTTGTACTACTATTATTAGTATTATTTTCTCATATGGTTGTTTTTTATACCACTTGCTAATTTTAGTAAAATTTTACTGCTTGGTTCATACTATTCTCCTTTACTTTATGCTTCACTAATATGCTTGAGTTAAATTTCCTAACAAATATTTGTCCTCATCAAAATGAGAGAGATTATTGTAAATCTGGATTCAAGGATTATAATTTTGATGATAAAAAATATTTCTGGCATTTTTTCTCTCTATTATTACCCTATCTACTATTATTTCAGGTCTATAAGGTCAATTGCAAATCAAGCTAACTCAAGATTGAGTAGATTGGGACTTAGTCAGTCTGTAAGTGTACTTCTAATATTTTTACATTTTCTTGAGTCAAATGTAATAAAGTGGATCTTGATGCAAAGTAACCTTGTACACACACACTCAGGGAAAGAATTTCTATAAGTTTAAGGGTTTTTTTATTTTTTATCACAACGTATAGGACGATCTAAAATCATCCTAGACAATCTGTTAAAATTAGAAACCCTAATTAGGGCTCCTGTGTTAAGATAGCTGAATTATGCAAATCATCCTAGACAATATTTATAACGTCCTGGATGATAAACTCAATTTAGAAAATCACAGCCACCAAACTCATTTAGGCAAGATTTTATTTTATGGATTTTATTCTAATTGTATAGGACGATCCCATATGAATTGGACAATTCATTATAATTGTGCCTAAATTAGTCAGGTGATTAATGAAATTAATTAAGGTTTGATTGATCGATCATATTATCCTGGACGATTAGTTAAAACAACCTTAATTTTCTCCTAAGTCACCTGAATGACCAGAATAATTTGATGGATGATCAATTGAATTTCTTCATCGTCCAGGTGAAACTCCTGGACAACTAGAACTATATGTTAGATGATAATCTTTGATTTTGAACTAATCGTATAGGACAACCCAAACATCATCCTGGATGATACGTTATATTTCTTCATCCTCCAACATGTATCTTCAAGATGAATAGAATGATGTGTTGGATGATATATATAGTTTTGAATTAATCATACAGGATGATGTACATATCATCCTGTACGATCATAACAAATAAAGCTTTTAATTGTCCAGCCCTCCCAAATCATCCTAGTTGAAAGGGCAAAAAATACACTACTCTATCGATCGTCCTGGATGATCTATTGATCATCCTGAATGTTCTTTGATGACAAGTTGTAAATAAGGGAAAATTTTAATCCCTTATGCATAAGATCTCTTGTTTATTAAAGAAGTGATCTTTTATTGTTACCCTTATCTAAGAGAGCTAAGAGAAAGAGAGGGAGAGAGAGAGAGAAGATCTTGTGAGGGTGAGTTTGTGAGGGATTCACAAAGGTTACTCTAAGCGAGGATCCGAGTCATCTTCTCCAGTCGTCGTCCATGGTTCCTTGGTGGCTCTACGAAGGTCTTCTTCAGTAATCAATCAAGGTTCTATGCCTGCTTTAGGAGGAAGCAAAAGGAGGTCGGGTTCTCTGCCTCACTAGGGTCGGTGGAAAGGTGCTTGTAAAGGCTTCTCCATCTTGTTGTGGGAGAAAATGGAGAGTCACTATGTTTTAGTGCAATACCCGGAAGAGAGGCTCTAGGGAGTGGACTTAAGTCAAGTTGACCGAACCACTATAAAATTTGGTTTTCTCTTTCTTATTTTTTTCCACAGTTTAATTTTCGTACTTTATTTTCTTGTGGATAATCATATGGTTCAATGTTTTAAAATATTTCAAAAAGATCGTGGTTTTTGTTTAAGAAATTTTAAAACTACCAATTCACCCCACCCCCCCTCTTAGTTAGCATTGGGCTAGTTTATAAGAGCTTAACAACCCTAACGAACTTTCAGTATGTACTAATAGTCATTTAAATCAATGTATTTTTTTTCTTCTTTTTTATATAACCTTTTTGTTAGTAGATTTTAAATTACATTGGATAATGTTGGTTTACAATTGTCTGATTTTAATGATGAATGATAGTGTTCATCAAAATTTAGGCATTGGTCGACAACTGAGTCATAGGATATTAGTTGATGAGTTCATGATGAATTTTCTAAATCCGTAATGATCTTCTAGTGACTCTATCAGTAGTTAAAGCTTCTTAATTCTCTACAATTATGGACGAGTCCCAATTTTTAATGTAAAAATGAGAAGTGAGGTTTATTCTAGATTTTTAAACCAATAATATGGTCCTTATCTAAACTATCCTATAGTAGTCCTCATTCCTATCAATATTAATGAATGCACTAGATTACTCTTGCCCCACCACCACGATGGGTGTTTTTATGCAAATTGATGATAAGTGGCCCAACAGTGGTGGGGAAAAGACTATCAATGATAAAGTCTTCAATTAGTGAACATAAAGCAACATCTAAAAACATTGGATAACATAAATGTAATGGAGCTAACAACTTAAAAACTTTACTATTGGATTATTCATAATAACATTTAGAGTGTATGACATATTTTTTTCATTACAAGAAAATGTCAACAATTGATGATGATATTAATATGAAGTTGTTTATCTCGATGAGCAAACTAGGGTTATTGATGGTCTACATGACAATGAATTCGACAAGTCAAGCAAAAAAAATTTGAAGTCACTTAAATTTGGTAATGGAATTCCACAATTTATATGCTGCAATGTTCTACTTCTGTGTTATAATCTAACGACACATACATAATTATATGTTTGTTCCCTATAAAACTGGAATCACTTCAAAAATTATTATCTTTAATTTATTTTCTAAATAACTTGTATGCACCTATCATGAATCAAATATAGATATGGATTCCTCTCGATTAGAGGAATTTTATTATAGTTGACCTCCTGCTAGCTCGCCACTCACTCACATGCACAGGTATGCTAATTTCCCTGTTTGATTTTTTTAATTATCATTTTGTTTATACTAAAATTTACATTAATAATGAAAAATATTAAAAAAATGTAAAAATCATAAAAGCTTCATAAAAAATATATCTATTTTATGCTCTAAACTCTATGAATACTCAATGGGGGTTTTAATATACATAATTTAATGTTTCATGCATTATTTTGCCCTAAGAAAGTTATCCAAAATCTGAATTACAAATGTATGTGGAGCTTCATCATCCACTACTTCAAGGATTCAATTTTCTTCTAAGTAAAAAAAAAAAAAAATCAATACATTGAGATTTGTGACCATAATCTGTGCACTTTCCCAAATACATGCCCTCAGATTTGTGTTGTAGATGAAGGTAGTAGTATATTATCAACAGGTTAAGGTGAAGGTAATGATGAATCCGAAATCATTAAACAAAACCCAGGTAGTATTATAAGTGTTAAGTTACAACACTCTTCTATATTTTTCACTTTCCCTAAAAACATTTTTAAGAAAAACCTTATTTATTTTTATTTAGAAAATAATTTATCCTCAATTTCAACATATGAAACGATCACACACACACACATATATATATATATATATATATATATATATATATATATATATATATATATATATATATATATATGTGTGTGTGTGTGTGTGTGTGAGCGCGCACGCGCGTGCGTGCGCGTGTGTGTTATGATCTAATTATTAAGGCTAAAAAGTTCTTAAATTGAATCCTAGTAAATTTATCTTATACTTTTTCTGAATTTGAAAATTTATTGTTTCTAGAAATGTAAAAATTTATCAAAGTATTTTAGAGGAGATCCTATATATGTGTAAAGATAAAACAAAAAAGCCTTTATGATTTTGAGAATGGATTCTAGTTAACATTTCCTACATTGAATCACAACAATAGAGGGTTTTATTATGGGGTTAAAAAATCAAGCTTTTTTGACATGCTTATTATTAGGCAAAAGTGGTCTTGGTGATCTACATGTAAACATTAAACTTTAGGGTTATTATTTTCTTAACCCTTCATAGTTATGTCAAATCCAAATTTAAAATTAATACCACTACAAGAAATTCATTGATTACCGGCGGTCTAGACTGGCGGTTGTCCAGCCGCCGGTAGTAACGGCGGCTTAACCGGCAGTCTGACCGCCGGTTATTGCCAACAGCCTACCCGGCCGTTATGCAAGGATAAGCCACCAGGAATAGCGGCGGTCCAGAAACCGTCTGTTTAATGGCTGGTATTTAAAATTACTGGTGCTTTACCGGAGGCTATAACCGCTGGTGTTAAGTGATTTTATTATCGGCGGTTTGGGCCACCGGAACACCACCGAAAAAAGCCCTAAAAATCAACCATCCCGAGCCTCCCATTTCATTCCATATCTCTCTCTCTCTCTCTCTCTCTCTCTCTCTCTCTCTCTCTCTCTCTCTCTCTCTCTCTCTCTCTCTCTCTCTCTCTCCTCTCTCTCTCTCTCTCTCTCTCTCTCTCTCTCTCTCTCTCTCTGCACTGCGCTCGTCGCCTCTCCTCCGCCCATCCTCTCACGACCGAGAAGATTTAGGCCTCCGACGAGGTCCCTCTGGCTGTCGATGAGGTCCTTCCGTCCGCCGACGAGCTCCCCACTGCAATCCCGAAGGGCTCTCACCTGTCCGGTGCTCGTCACCTCCCTTGATCGGAGGTTTGTGTTTTTAATTTTTCGGCGCCATTTTTTGTTATTCCAGTTGG
Source organism: Dendrobium huoshanense (assembly GCA_016618105.1). Lineage (NCBI taxonomy): Eukaryota > Viridiplantae > Streptophyta > Magnoliopsida > Asparagales > Orchidaceae > Dendrobium > Dendrobium huoshanense. Next base: position 26,962,890 of record CM028355.1, read on the forward strand.
ATTACATCAAGGAACAATTCTAATTAAGCCATATTTTTTTGCTTTAGTCATGGATTTTCTCACTACACATTTGCAAGAAGATGTACCTTATGGTATGCTTTTTGTTTATGATATTTTACTTGTTGATGTTTGTGATTTGGGTTAGATTTCATCAAGGATCAGTTTTAAGTAAATATCTTTTTGCTTTAGTCATGGATGTTCTCACTAGACATTTGCGAGAGTATGTAGCCAATGTCTTTTTGCTTTAGTCATGGATTTTCTAAGTAGACATTTGCGAGAGGATGTACCTAGTTGTATGCTTTTTGTTGATGATATTCTACATGTTGATAAGACTAGAGAGGGAGTTGAAGGTAAACTCGAATTCTGGAGGTCAACTATAGAGTCTAAAGGTTTTTGCTTGAGTAGATCTAAAACTGAATATATGGAGTGTAATTTTAGTAGCAATAGACCTAGTGAGGGGTTTTTAATTTTGGGAGATCAAATAATTAATAAAAGTACATGTTTTAGATATCTTGGATATTTTTTTTAGAGTGATGGTAAAATAGAAGGGGATATTATCAGTACAATAAAAGAGAAGCATAATACTAAGTTAAGTGTTGCAAAGATGAGGGTAATTAGGTGGATAAGTGGCTTTACCCCTAGAGATAGAATACGGAATGAGCGTATACATGAAAATGTTGGAGTACCTCCAGTGAATGATGAGATTAGAGAGTGTCGCCTTGACATCCTACAGATGACCTGGTTAGGAAAGTAGACGTATTAGTCATGGATGTTCTCACTAAACATTTGCAAGAGGATGTACCTTGGTGTATGCTTTTTGTTGATGATATTCTTCTTGTTGATAAGACTAGAGAGGGAGTTGAAGGTAAACTCGAATTATGGAGGTCAACTATAGAGTCTAAAGGTTTTCGCTTGAGTAGTTCTAAAACTGAAAGCATACAACTAAACTAACAGAGGTTGGGTCAGTA